>JAZHYW010020877.1:0-10074 GCA_037355805.1 Ixodes ricinus
CTCGGGGCTCAAGGAAAAGCTTTATTGGTCACTTAAATTAGTCTCTATTTATTGAATTTGCAAGTAGCATAGCTTGCTTGAAACCTTTGTCGATATGTAACAAATACTCTCATGAAATAGCGCTGTTTCTAGTCACGATAGTCCGCTAAAGGCGCTACTTTGCCGCGAACCAGAAATATTTTATGAGGGGAATTTTCGCTCTCACTTAAAGCATAGTGTGAACCGATTCGAAGCATAAATTTTTATAGACTAGATATAATAAATGGATAACGAAGAAGGTGGCTAAAATAAAGGAAAATTTCCCTCGTGTTCACCCTGCCCAAACACTGCTCATTTTATATAGGATCGCTTGTGCATTTTAAAATACGCCACTATCGTCTATCCCCTGCATGCGCATGTGGGACCCAAGAGTGTCTGTTTAAAATGATTGACTATTGTGAACTGAAATTAAATTGTAAATGCAAGCTGCCTCTTCTAAAATACTCTGTCAAGCTTTTTGAGTCAACCAACATTAAACCGAAACTAGAAATGTAAAATCTGAAGGTGTCTTTTTAGCGTATAAATATTTTCCTCTAGTATTATAGCCGCCATATTTGTTAACGTCTCGTTGACATGGTTTAGATCACCCTCACATTATGTTGTACGTACATTTTATTTTTTAGACTATGCTCCACTTATTCCTAGGTGACGGAGGCTTAAACTTCAAAACATACTGAGCTAGAATATGTCTCGGTAGCTTAACTATGCGGTACCAGACCAGCACTTCCTTAGCCGAACGTATACATGGGTTGCACGTGACGTCATATCCTTCCTCCTTTCTGGTGGCCAAAACCTGCTGTTATACTTCGTTTCACCTTATGTGCGAGCGAAGGCAAAGCTGGAAGCGCGAGCACGAAAGCTCCGTGCCTTCAGGCTTTGCTCGAGCGCGCGAGCTGGGCAGAAACGCAAAAAGCGCTGGCCTCGCGATTCTAGCTTTGGCTTCGCTCGCAGATAAAGTGAAACGAAGTATAATGAAGCTGTGCTCACTGGTTTCCGCTCGCTCGCGACGCTCGTGTACTGCTCGTAGAATATGCACAGTAAAGAGCTACGCTCGAGGAAGTTCGGCCACCAGAAAGGAGGACCAAATTACGTCAGTGCAACCTATGTATAAATATCAAGCCCAAAAAGTTACCGCGAAGGTAACGCAATGGTGATACCTCGCGTGCGTGATATTTCAACACTTGATTAGCTTTCATGGGAAAAAGGCTGCCTCAAAGGCGCCCGAGCTAACTGCGGAAACAACGGCGATCGGAATGCTAAGTTCAACCTCGCGATTTATTTCTGTTTACTCTGTCTGTTTCCGACAGGCTGGGGAAAAACGGCAGGAACTGTATCCCTTAGTCACGTTTGATGACACGCCGACTTGGTCGTGGTAAGTATACGACAACACAAAGCTGGGTCCTAGTCCGTAAGCTGCGACGCCACCGTTGTCGCGCTGCTTGAGTGTAAAAGAATAGGTCAAAAGCTACCATAAATTCCAATCGAAAATAGCGAATTAAACTTGAATTGTGAACGACGCACCTCAATCTACGTCCTACAAACGAAGCGCGGACGCGGTCACGTGATACTTGCTATACGTCACGACGAGGAGACGTCAGGTGGCGCCACTTCATCTTCTCTGAACTAATAATGACTGAAAGTTTAATTTGAAAGATATCCTATAAATCCCCATGTTCTCGGAGAGGTTCTTCACAGGCCCATTGCACTGTATGGTGACATGAGGTGTTTCTCGTTGATAGTATGCTGCGGATTCCGGGTCCATGCTGGCACGTACTCACTCTGTGCTAAGGTGATAGGACGAGCTCCCGCCGCTAGCAACGCAAAGCTCTTGCCTGCAGTCGACTGAAAGTCTCTATACCGATGTCCTAGTGTCCCACGCGAAGCATGACAAACTCTTCTAAGCGCGGATAAAGTCAATACCAATTTTTAAGTACCATTTCTCTATATTTATAGATTTTTGACAGCTATTGTGTTCGCGTTAAATTGTTAACCTGGTAAATTAAGATGCCAGTGGCTCCATACAGTGTATTCGCCCTGCAGAGAAACACTTGAGGAAAAAAAGATTCATGGGTTCCTTTTCAAACACATCTTTCATCTGTTCGTTCTCTTGCTTTGTGCTTCGTTTTTATACGCGCCGTTTCCATCGTGAATACTGAACAACTCGCCTAACCTACTATTCGATCGAGAGGAGAATAGGCAGAACTAGAGTGGCAATCCCGAGATATGCCCCACCCTCGAAAGATAGATAAACCCTATTTTCGGCACGATTTTCAGTTTTTCTTTAAACACCGAAGATAGCCCATTTTTAGTAACTGCAGTGCCCTGGTCAATGGTGACCTTGGCAAAAATGGTGTTACTTAACCACGGCGGGAGATTCACGGCACGCTATTAATCACGGCAGCGAACATTGCTGAATGGCAAGGACAGTCGTTTTTGGTTCATTGCCTCTTCCAGCAATCACAGGTTTCGAGGTTTACAAAATCTAAGAATAGAGCTTTTTAAACGTTTTTCTTTTTATGGAAGACCGAAAGTTAGTTTATTCCTTATTTGCATTATATTTGCTGTAGATTTTAGGTGAGCTATCTCTCAGTGTATTATGGTAGTGTCGTAATAAAAAAAAATGTCTCTTTTTTTTCCTTTGGTAAAAAAGGGGGGGGGTGGAAGGGTCTAGTGGAAACAATTTTATGAATATGTCGAATAAATATATCAGAACGCATAAGATAGAATCAGAAGTTGCATACTGCTTACGTCAGGGGTCTCCAACACCTGGCCCGCTACTCGCTGGGACGTGGCCCGCTAGAAATGGCATACGCGATGTTTTCTGATCTCGCCGATTCATTTGCACTTAAGATGTCACTCTTCTCTTTTAAAGTATTCACATAGCTTATACTTATTTGTGATAATTTGTCGTGCGTTTCGATTTATTTTTCACTTCGTTTTTTGTCATCTTAATAACCTGTATAGAAGAATTCCCCTGCTGCAAGCGCGTGCTCTTCGCTCAAGAACGCATCTCGGCTGCTTAAACTCTCGCTCAGCAGGAGCGAATGCTAAAGATAGAGCTCGGAGCTCGGGATTCTCTCCTTCAGAAAATGTCGTCTTTAAAATACAAGTATTTTCTCAGATTGTTGTAAAAATCGTGAGGAAAACAAAAAGTATCGTATGACCAGATTTTTTTTTTCGAGCTTGGGTAATTCTTGTGTGAATTGAGCAACTGAAACGACAATGTGCTTGCTCTCTTGTTCTATTTGAAATGCCAGCACGTTGGGGGGCGAGTGCCATTATAATTCGTGTTATAACATCATGTCAGGGCCCAAATTAGTTATATAAGGGTGGAAAATTGGGCCAGTTGGTGATCCATATTAGTTAAAAAGCGTAAGGACACGACAAGGAAGATACACAAAAACTCGGCGCTAACTTACAACTGAACTTTATTTCCGCAATCACCTGGAATATATTACCGGTGTGAACAACAAACAAGTCGATCAAGAGGCACAGATACACACCGTTAAAAGGCTATAACTATTGTTACATCACTCATCGTCAGCAACACAAACTGCTCACCTTTGGTTCAGAAACCGTAGATCTTTATCTGACAATGACACTGAGGAAGTGATGACACACTGCAGTCCCAATCTACACATCTCTCGGGCCCAAGTATCTCCCACGTAATCTTGTCTCCACTTTTGTTTAGTGCGTTACAATCAGTGAAGATGGGAGCACAACAATCCCTGCAGTGCACACAGAGATGCCCTGATATGCCCTTATCTGCGTGGTATCGATGTTCCCTCAAACGTTCATTCAGGAAGCGGCCTATCTGCCCTACATACTGACGGTTGCACAACAATGGGACGGAGTGCACGCCCTCCTCCACACACTCCACGGAGCAGGTTTTATGCTTCCTCGTGCACCTGCCTGTCCTTATCTTGTCCGAATTAGAAGTACCTTTCTTACTCAAATTAGCTCACTTTTCCGGGCAGGAAGAAATTACGGCAACTTCGCGCGTGCAAGGTGAGATCATTGGATTCTTTATGCAGGCATGGTATGATCACCACTCTTCCCTTTTTCTTCCTCTGTGGTTCCGTTCGCTCACTATTGGTTTAATTTTTCACTTCTTGAAGGTGTTCTCGACCACCGCTTATAAAAGGGGAGTCGGATATCCCGCTGATTTAAGCCTTAAAGCCTGATTATTGGAACTTTCGTCAATCATGTGCGCGCTGAATTTCTTCAGAGCTTTACCAAAGCAAAGGTTAATGGTCTCCCTTCTTGACCAGTTTGCAGTGTCCCGACGCGAATGACAGGATTGGCTTGTTTTCTCTTGGCTCCTAAATCCGGCACACATGCTCCGGCTTAAAGTTGAGCTTGAGGTCTGGGAACCTAATGGAGCCCCCACCGGCACCTCATGTGTTAGCACCAGAGGTTTCAGAGAGTTACTGAATGGGGACAGGGTTTCTGACGCCAATAGCTTAGGCTTTAAAACTTAAAAGGAGGTAAACCATATCTTTAAAGGAGGGGAACCATGTCTTTAAAGGGATGCTGAACCGAAATCTGGATTCCGCAAAACACGCGGAAAAAGCGTGCAGCGGGATGCTACACACACACAAAACAGCACTCATACAGCGATATCTCGAAAGGATGACCGCATTTTTCAAGAAAAGGAGGCGCATTTGACAGAAATGTTCACGTCATGTTTCTCCGAGAAGGAGAGGGAACGGCCTCGCGTCTTCTCCGCCTCGCCGCCTTGAGGGAGCGAAGCGAAGAGAGGAGGAAACTAGGTATCATCACGTCACGCGCCTCGTCGGCCTTGTTCAATCTCGACCTCTTTCTCAAAATACGGCCGTCCATTCGAGATATCGCCTTACGAGTAGTGTTGTGGGAATTGTAGCGTCCCGCCTACATCTCCTGCATTATCTTTTCTGAAATCCAAATTTCGGTTCACCATCCCTTTAAAGGAGGGAAACCATATTTTACAAAATTATAGACCTATATCAGTTTTGTCAATATTTTCGAAAATATTTGAGGGAGTTATACAAAGCCGATTATATCAGTTTCTTATAAAGCATGATGTCATAAACAAATCTCAGTATGGCTTCCAAAAGGCAAATCATCAGAGCAGGCACTTGTTGAAACGAAAAATAAAATAATATACAACATGGAATATAAGTTACACGCACTGGGAGTTGTTTTTTTAGACTTTAAAAAAGCTTTTGACACAATTCAACACCAAATTTTGCTTAATAAACTTCAACTGTGCGGAATACGAGGAGTAGCTTTGGCTTTAGTAAAACATTATCTAACAAATCGCCTTTAATTCGTCAAAGTTAACAACTCTGTCTCAACCACGTTGGAAGTAAATTACTGTGTCCCCCAAGGTTCTATCCTAGGCCCCTTGTTGTTCCTCCTTGATATAAATGACAGTACTGTTATTCTTAGATCTCCAGAACTGATTAAATACGCAGATGATACCAACGCATTTTTCGCCTCTGCCTCCAAAGCATCCCTAGAGTCAATGGCAAATAGCTATATCGCTGAACTAGCAGTGTGGCTCCATACAAATAAACTGCAACTAAATTCTAAGAAAACCAAGTATATAATTTTTGCTCCAATAAACAAACATGAGAATACTCCAATAACTCCATATTTCGAAAACACAATTATAAAGCAAGTCCCCCCAAAAAAAACGTTTAGGAGTTTGGTTTAACCAGGAGCTTAGCTGGAATGCAAATGCAAATAAGTTGACTGCCGAGTTTTCTCAGGCAGTTAGATGTTTGTATAAAATAAGAAACCTGATCCCTACATGCTTAAAAATATATATAATACTCTTTTTTTACTCAAAGTTATGCTACTGTATTTTAGTATGGGGTACAACAACGCTCAAAAACTACAATAAGATTCTTAAATTACAGAAGAAACTTTTGCAGTTACTTGAAAACTACACGGGAAATATGGAAGACCTTCCAACTGAGACACTTTTTAGAAAACACGGTATACTCAAGGCTAACCAAATTTATGATTTCAAGTTAATGCAACTAATCAAAACTGAGAAACTTTATGATATAGCTACAAGTGATGTAGTGTATAGATACACCTTTCGGCACTCTTTACGACGACCTCCACAGATTCGAACAAATTACTGAAATCAAAGTAAAGATTATCAGGTGACCAAATTAATAACTTCAATTGGGACCTTCGTAGATTTTAATAACTCCTTTTCTAAATTAAAAAAAAAGCTGAGGACACTCTTGGTGGGCAGTGACACTGTTTTATACCCATTTTTATACATGTACAAATTGATGGTATTTGCCTCTGATCTTGTGAAAAAGTTTCTTTCATAATCTATATCACTAGTGGCGATCCTCTCTGGATGATGTATTATAAAGCTATGACATTATTTGTATCGCTAATGTTTACCGCTGCACTAGTGTATAGTATA
This sequence comes from Ixodes ricinus, assembly GCA_037355805.1. Taxonomy (NCBI): domain Eukaryota; kingdom Metazoa; phylum Arthropoda; class Arachnida; order Ixodida; family Ixodidae; genus Ixodes; species Ixodes ricinus. Next base: position 6,470 of record JAZHYW010020877.1, read on the forward strand.
CAGTGTACCGTATGTACGAACTGCACAGAGGACAGAGACCTTCGTCAGGCATTTTCTGCCTTCAGTCTCTGTTCCCCTTTCGGTTGATCCGAAAGAATTAAAGACTTCAATTCAATTCAATTCAAATCAGCGGAATATTCGACCACCGTTCTGTCAATGCGGTGGCCAAGAGCACCCTCAAGAAGTTAAAACATAAGAATAGTGACGGAACGGAAGCACAAAGGAAGAAAAAGGAAAGAGTGGTGGTCATTTTCCATACCTGCATAAGGTATCCCACAATTTTAAGAGAGTGGGGATCCACGCGGGAGCTAACGTAGTGTTTTGAGCAGCGGAAAAGTTAGCGAGTCTGGGTAAGAAAGTTAATTCTAATTCGGACACTATAAGGACAGGCGGCTGACGAGGGGGCATAAAACTTGCTTCATAGTGTGTGCGCAAGAGGTGGTGCGGGCCTCAGTATGTGGGGCACAGACCGCTGTCTGAATGAACGTTTGAGGAACATCGATACAACGTAGATACGGTCATATTAGGGTGTCTCGGTGTGGACCGCAGGGATTGTGGTTGTGCTCCCCTCTTCGCTGACTGTAGCGTACAAAACAAAAGCAGAGACAAGATTACGCGGCAGATACTCGAGGCCCGAGAAATTCGTAGATTGGGAGTGCAGTGTGTTAGCGCTCCCTCTGTGTCGTTGTCAGATAAGGAACTACGGTATCTCGACCAAGGAAATCAGTTAGTGTTGCTGTCGATGAGTAATGCGAAAATATTTTAGCCTCTTAACGGGCGTGTATCTATGTTTCCTCATTGCTTGCTTTTTGTTGACACCGGTACTAGGAGACTACGAAAATAATACTAAGTTCTAATGGTGAATTCCGCTCGCAGATCTCGAGCGCTCCAAAAGCGCTCCATTTTGAGCGCGCATATTCCGCTCGCAGATCTGGCTCGACTTGGTCATCTTCCGCTCGTAGATCTCTGGCAGCTACCGCCCCGTGGAGCGCCTCCAGCTCCGCCAAACTTGATCTGCGGGATTCGAGAGATCTACCCGGAACTTGACAGAGCGCCACAAAGCGCGCTACGTCATTTCCCTCCCAGGACGGTGGCGCATGCGCAACGCGGCGTTGCCGGTGACCGGCCGCGCTGGCGGCGCCGTCGACGAAGGGACGGGGGCGGTGTCGAGTCGGTCGAGATGGGTCTTCTTGGATGCATCGGTTGTTTACGCGGGATTGCGACGGCTCGAACGCTTCTACCTCGCGTTGAAAGCCGGGACAGGAGCGTGACAAATCGGAAGCGCTGACATCTGTGATCGTGAGAGGAAGAACGAGAAAAAGAACGGCAGAAAATCGGAAGGAGGCCGACGCAAGGTTAGGCCTGTTCATTTTGCCGCCACTGATTGTTTACTTTTTTTACGCTGCATGCCGCTGACGTTTTCTCGCGCAATAAAGCAAGAACAGATTAGGCAACGACTGTGCCAGTGATGGTTTGTTACCTCCGTGTTTATTAAAGTCGTATCAGCAATTTGAACTCCACCGATGGCAATCGCTGTGCGTGCCCCGCCGCTTCGAGGCGGCCGAAAGGTATGTGACGGTGCCGCATGCGGACGTCTGCCTCGTTATTTGTGACATGGGCTCCGTGGAGAGGATATTTTCCCCGTCCTGTGTCGTGTGGTATTTCTGCAGCTAAGCAATGACAGTTGTCACTGGTCGTCGGAAAGATCAGTCGGCTAAGCGTTGAGGGCTCGTCAAGTTCAAGCAGCGGCCATCTTGAACGGCCGAAGGGGAGCAGGGGGAGCGGGGAGGGTCGCTCCAAAATGGCGAGTTCATCTTCCGCTCGTCGATTCGGAGTGTGTCCCACGGAGCGGAATTTTGCCTCCCTCGCGGATTTTGGAAAGCGCTCCGGATCTACGAGTGGAATTCACCATAAGTTAGCGCAATGTCTCTATCTTCCTTGTCGGTGTCTTGTTGCGCTTTTTAAATAACATAGTCCTTTAAACTAATCAAAGCTAAGGATGTCACTGGCAAACTGCAAGCTTACGAAACGCATAAAGCACAATGTACCTCCCCCCCTCCCCCTTCGTTGAGATATTTTAACTCCCCCCCTCCCCCCCCTTTTTCCAGGCCTTACGTCGTTCCTCGACCTTTTGCGAATGTGCTATTAGGCCGCCACACTCAAGTGAGTTTCAGATCCTTGCCTTATATGAGGTATAAGTTTTCAAGATTTTATTGCAGAGATCCTTCATAAAGAATTTTTTTCATGGACAGGGTGCTGGGATTGCTGCGATTATACAATCTGAGAACAGGGTGGGAGAGAAGGAGCTCCAGCCGTATAGCGAGCGCCCCCCCCCCCCCCTTTCGTTACGCCAATTCAATGCATGCTTTCTTTCCGCTGCATCCTCTGCAAACTCGTTCAATCGCTCCTAGCGCGAATTGTGGCGGCAGTCAGCAGACCGCCCATCGTAGCTTTATATTTTACCTGTCTAGGAAAACGTTGCACTCTCTTGACTTGCACAGGGAGCCACTATCTTATCACGCAGTGCACGCCTAAGAACCACTTAAGGTTGGCTAGGGAAGGCCGCGTCTAGAGTCCAAGATACGGCATGCACGTTGCGTTGGGGCAGAATGGTCTTATTTTTAGCATAGGGCCACACGAGTTTTATTTCTTCAACTTGTGCGGCACTCCTTTAATTTTTTTTCTGTAAAAGAAGATTATTGGCGAAGAATTGATTTTAGTACATCGAGCCGGAATTATGTTTAATACATTTACAGCTCTTCCATCGGCACAGATGAGTCCAGATAAATTGTGTGCGTCTCCTATCGGTCGTCTCAATGAGCTTGGTATTACCTCTATTAAATAACATAAATGGCTACATCCAATCGGTGTGCGTGAACAAGTTTGGATGCCGATTATATCTGCCTAAATATAATTTATTATTTCTCACCTTCTTTATGTAGTAACCAGGATCTGCAGTGAGAACAAGTGGCTGCGTCAAATACGTGTGCTTCAGGTGGAACATATCGGGCAATCCTTCTCTTTTGTACACATGCAGGCCCTTGATGTTTGCATTCGTTAGATCGTTGTACACCTGCAAGCATTTGAATAGGATGACGCCAAAAGGCAATGTAAGTTCCGTCACAAAAACTGGCCACAGTTCTCAGCCTTTGTTAGAAAAGACACAAATTTGTTCAAATAAACGGGTAGTTGATTATTATCGTCATCTTTTGACGTTTTTCTTTTTGTTCTGCTAGATTTGTACTCGGACACCAAGACATTCAGAACTATTTCTTTATCATGTCAAGCTCTTTTTGTAGGGTCATATAATCTCTATGCTTATAAACGTATAGTAATAACTGTCAGCTCCAGAGAGTAACGAACTATTGAGCATTACATAATAGTAATAACTATTAGCTTTAAAGACTAATTAGCATCAATAACAGCATGTTAGCCCTGAGTGCTCCGGCATTAAGGCTGGAGTCCACGGAACGAAAAAGCGACGAATTTCGTCCAGCGGCGGTGAATTGCGTTGTACGCTTGTTTAGACAGCCAGAAGATATTCAACCACTATGAGCGTCTGGCGCCTCCATTGCTGATTAGCAATGCTGCAACTGAACGAAGTA
>JAZHYW010020883.1:0-12249 GCA_037355805.1 Ixodes ricinus
CCAATGTTAGAGGGCAGATAAAGACTGTCGAGGCAGACCGCTGGAGGGCAGACATGCAAGAACATTCAAGTATGCACCTCTACGCGTCTTAGAAGACCGACATCGCTCCTATCCACTGGTGTGGAAATACGTTGGGAAGTCGACTCCTCGCGCTGAGGCCCGCGGTGGTGCCTTGCGTACCCGTCTGTACAGAAGAAGATATGACACCAACGTAACGGACGTGCTGTGCAGTGCATGTGGTGATACGGACGAAACTTTACAACATTTGCTTCTCGAGTGTCCAGCACTGGACCCTGCAGCAGGCGTCGATACTCGCATTGAGCAAGCTGCTCCATTGAGCAAGATTTACAGAAGAAACCAAATTTGTGGCGTGCGTGAAGCGGAGGCTCGAGGCTTGGTGGGCGATCCACCTGTAACCCTCGCCGAGAAGGCATCACTGGAGACGCTGCTGCGAGACTCGTGCCAACAGATCGACTACTCGGACAAGGAGCGGGAGGCTCTGCTTAGGGTGAACGAGCAAATGGCAGGCAAGATAACTTCAATGCACAACAACACCATTCATGGTTTAGAAGATGCTTCCAGAAGTAGCGCCACTGCTGCTTCCGAAGCAAACAAGGTGGCGGAGAAGAGGAAGGCATTGGTAGAGGAGATGGGGGCATACCGGCTGGAGGAAGAGGAGAGACACAGGCGGGCCCCGGAGAAAATGTGGCAAGAGTTTGAGGAGAAGCTACACTTGTCGAACGAAGCACTTCTTCTTGAGCAGGAGCGTGCGGCGAAGATGATATACAACGAAGCGGCGCTGTCACTGTAGAAGCGTCTGCTGCCCTCTCTGAAGGAGGAGGTGCTTCAGCTCAAGGCTGAGGCGCAGGAACGCGTGGACATGCTACAGAAAGCCATCGAGGAGACCAAAGATGACCTGGAGCAGTGCAAAGCAAGGCAACGTTCGGACGACTGCACCAAGCTCAAGTCGCAGCTGGACGATGCCGTAAAGCAGGTGTCTTAAACACGCGGCCCGCGGGCCGCATGCGGCCCGCGACTCGCTGGGACGCAGCCCGCAGTCAACCGGCTACGAGTCCCGGTACCAATGTCTCAGGCGCTAGAAATGGCATGCGCCATTGTGATCTCATCTCGTTGATTCATTTTCACTCAAAAAGTAGCCCTGCTGTTTCAACGTATTCACACAGTTTATACTTATCTGTGTTCATTTGCCCTTTGTTTCGCATAATATTTTGCTTCCCAGCTTTCTGTAATGTACCACAATTACGCTACTGCAGTCTTGCAAGCGTAAGCTATTCGTTGAAGGATGCATTTCGGCTGCGCAAATTCTCGATCAGCAGGAGCAACTGGCAAAGATAAAGCTACGAGCTCGAGATTCTCGCCTTCAAAAATATGTGACCATTAAAAGACAAGTATTTGTTCGAGTGTTGTAGTAAAAATCGTCAGGAAAACAACTGTCATATTAACTCTTCGTTTTAGAAGACATGTTGAGCTTGGTTAATTCCTGCGTGAACTGAGCAACGGTAACGACAGTGAACGTCTATTAAAAATTCCAGCAGGTTGGCGGAGGGTGTCATTTTTATCCTTACCACATCAGGTAAAGGTCCAAAGTGGTCTTATTAGCAAATCAAATCTAAAGATGTCACTGGCAACACTGGAAAGACTTTGAGTTTCAAAAAGCATAAAGCACAAAATCTCAACCCCCCCCCCCCGCGCGTTTTACGTTGGCCCTCGACCTTTCAGGTGTGGGATATCTGGCCCCCACATTCAAATGAGTTTGAGACCACTGCTGTAAAGGGTCTCACCATTCATCTGGAGATGTCAAACAACCAGAAGTGCGATTTCGAGGAGAAAGCAAAGAAGCTGAAGCAAGAGCTAAAGGACATTATCGAGGAACGTAAGATGCAGGATAAGAGAGGATTGTCTATGGTGAAGGAGTTGAAGAGGCAGTTCCAGACGGAAAGAAGACTGGCAGACAAGCATCAGGAGAGACTTAAAGAAGTTCTCAACGGCACGAGTCTCGGGAGATCTGACGAGCTCAATCAGCCCATTAGCTACGAGGAGCGCCAGCGCGGCGACTCCAGCAGCAACAATACTCCAGTTTCTTTTTCTTTTTCTTTTTTTTTTTGGGGGGGGGGGGGCGTGTCTGTATTGCAGACGCTCGTTGCAAAGAGCAAGCGCCGCATACATACATACATACATACATACATACATACATACATACATACATACATACATACATACATACATGCATGCATGCATGCATGCATGCATGCATGCATGCATGCATACATACATACATACATACATACATACATACATACATACATACATACATACATACATACATACATACATACATACATACATACATACATACATACATACATACATACATACATACATACATACATACATACATACATACATACATACATACATACATACATACATACATACATACATACATACATACATACATACATACATACATACATACATACATACATACATACATACATACATACATACATACATACATACATACATACATACATACATACATACATACATACATACATACATACATACATACATACATACATACATACATACATACATACATACATACATACATACATACATACATACATACATACATACATACATACATACATACATACATACATACATACATACATACATACATACATACATACATACATACATACATACACATACATACATACATACATACATACATACATACATACATACATACATACATACATACATACATACATACATACATACATACATACATACATACATACATACATACATACATACATACATACATACATACATACATACATACATACATACATACATACATACATACATACATACATACATACATACATACATACATACATACATACATACATACATACATACATACATACATACATACATACATACATACATACATACATACATACATACATACATACATACATACAGCCATACATACATACATACATACATACAACATACATACATACATACATACATACATACATACATACATACATACATACATACATACATACATACATACATACATACATACATACATACATACATACATACATACATACATACATACATACATACATACATACATACATACATACATACATACATACATACATACATACATACATACATACATACATACATACATGTTGTGTTTTCCGCACGCTCCGTCTACTGCGTCTCACACTCCATCAGGCTTTGAGAAAGTAGCATCTACACTACACTGAACTAGAATATAGGGGCAGTGGAAAAAGCGTCGGCGGCGACCCATCGGCCGTGTGAAGCCAGAAGTGTAGACTGCCGCGAGTGGCGCTGTTGTCGAAATCCGGAGGACATGGCTACTGTAACATGGGATATGGCGTCGCGTACGTTCTCAGATGGTTTCTGTGGTGTCTATGGTCGTTTTCGCGATTTGTTTTCGTGAATGTCAAGGGCTTGGCATTGTGATTACATAAGATCGAGTCTTGTCGCTAAGCAATGAAAACGAAGAGAAAGAAGACGGATCCACACCGCTACGCGCCAGCATGCAAGACTGGTTACCCCGGTTTTCACTACATTGCCCAAGTAAGCTTTAAACATTATTTCATAGACGTTGAAACATCCATTAAGCATACATAGGCCACACTAATGAACCGCTAAGATCAAAAACAGCTACGCTTGGCGCGAACTTCGCTGGCAGGAGTGCTCCGGAATCGAACACCAGCGCTACCTGGTAGGTTCTACACGAAGCGCCTCACCTGGAGGCCGGCTATTTTTCCACTACTTCTATTCTAGTTCACTGTATCTACGCTGCAACCGCAGAAAATGGCACTCACAAGTAATGGCGAATAGGCGTGGTTCTTTCTGCGCGCTCCCCAGCGCTAGCGCGCGAGATCGGGTGGTGGAAAGAGAGTGCGGTGGCCTCATCGGCATGTGCTTTCCGAGGGCGCCCCACTAAACTTTATTGTAGTAGGCTGGATTGCCGATCGAGGCTTGTCTTGCTGGGGTCTAGTGGCACCACCAGCAACCATCACTTGACTTCAGCTAATCCATGAGACTCTATGGGAAAACCGAGAACCTAAGCTCTCGTCGGCACTGACACTCTTGGGCTGCTTGTCGGGAAGCCTGTCAAATAGCTTCTGCACAAATATTAAAACTGACATCCCAATCTCACCTTCGCAAAACTTGATGACGTAGCTGGGAGGGCGCAGTACCACCCAGTGACGATATTTGAATGCGGCTCATAGATTGGACCCGAGCATTGCGTGGGCATTCGATCTGGGCTCGTGATAATCGATAGCTCGAGAAGCATTCGGGAAGTGGCCCATGTCCAATCGCTGCGATGACGACAATAGCCGAACCATAGCAATGTCTGGAACTCAGCGCGTGTCCTGTGCCTTGCCAACCCCAGCTCGTGGCTATGATCAACATTGGCGGCATATAATCGGCTCCAGATCACGTGGCCGCTTGTTCTGGCTGCGAGTTGAGGAGATGAATGCTGCTCGTTTTTCTTCAATTTTTTTCTGGGACTTCGATTGCGTGTGGTGAGAAACGAACGGATGTTTCGCAGGTCATTGACGTCAGGGATCCATTGAGGGCACGGCGGGACCGCAATGGCAACAACGCAATACCCGTCTATCTTCTTTGTTCAGGTCACGCTGTGCGTTCCAACTCAGCAAGTACGGACCATGCCCAAGAATGATGTCAGCAACTTGAGCCCGACGGCAGTGAGAACCAACTGCGCATACCCCGGAGAGCACCATGAACCGTCACCAACAAATCCCGGTTTGAAGACGGCTCCACCAGTGGAGGCCTATAAAGAGGATCGCTTATATGCCTTGTTTGTGCGCCACCTGGTAGATATTTTTGGGCGGCAAGGTGACGTCGATCTTGATAGTGGCCTGGCGTCGGACAAAGCGTTGCCTTGTCATGGCACCGATGACGTAGTAGCTGCAGATGATTCCAGCTTTTGTTTCTGAGGGTCAAACGGAAGAATTATGATCGTGATATATACTACGCTGGACTGCCTGTAGCTGTAGCCACGTAACTTCCTGCCATCAGCTTCCGTGCTCGTGTTTCAGTTTCAAGAAGGTGAGCTTTTTTTTTTTTTGCTTCAATAAAAATATATATGACTCTGCAGCAAACTGTTTATTGGGTGATCTCCAAACGCCATATTGAATCGCCTGGCAGAAAGACACATTTTTAGGGGGTGTCAGAGTCCCTAACTCTATTGGGTGGAAGACAGTGCAAGCGGCACCAAATTCAGAAGTCTGAGAGAATTCTGAATTTGGCGCCATTTCTGATAACTACTTTGGCCAGTTGACTTTATCCAATATTAGCCGCCATTTCCTAAAATAACTTATGCACCCCCGATAACCCTTGGGGCAACGTAGGCACGTGCGAATAGTGGATGGTGACTTCGAAGCGAATTCGAAATGAATAGTGGTTTTGGCCAATTATTTTCGACATGAATATCGAACAATTTCTCTAAGCCGTTCACTACTGCACGATGCCTAAAAAAACACAACTGAACTCGCGAAGGTGGTTCCCAAGTTTCCACTTGCCCATTTCTACGATAAGTTAATTTGAATCTAACTATATCCATCGACAGTAGCCTCAAAAAGTACAGTGCCTACATTGGGATGGCAAGTAAATGACGCATTTGACATTTAATTAAACCTATGGAGATGCCCAGCTATTGGCGACTCCAGCGAAATCGACGTCGCGTAGCGGCAACGCCAAGAAGCTCAAGAGAGATGGTCGTTTCGACTTTGTCGTGTGCTATCGCTACTTGGTTCTCGTAGGCAGCATAGAAACAAACATCGTTTCCAGTAATTATCTTTATGCTTCCGCGATGTCATTCCTACGCACTGACTAGAAGAAGGTTTCTACCGTCGAAGAATCGCTTTGCTTTCGAAATTAATGGCGGTCCGAGTGCTGAACCCTTGGCTGAACGACGAAAACGGCCTCCTTTCGTACGCCATTTTGCCTGACCAGCGCGCCCCCTATAGTTAGCTAGAGTCGCGAATACTTAATTGAGGAGATTTATAAATACTCTTGCTATAGGCAAATATTTTTCCTTCAGTAACGACTGATTACGCAGGTTGTCAAGGCATCGCTGCCTAACACATACTTATGCAGTCAGTTTAATTTTGCATATTTTACTGCAGTGTACATATCAACACTCACAAAGTTTCCTTACTAAACTTTCTTGCTTTCAGATGCCTTCTGTGCTTATTCCTTGTTATTCGCGACATGTCTTCACTTATATATCGGTGCTCGTCAACAAGGATCAAGTTGTTAATAATGTTGCAAAAAAGACTTCGCGGGAACCAAGGCAAAGGGGGGACACGGATTCGCTACGGACGTGAGATCATCAAAACCTTCCTCATTGAGAACACAGAAAACGACGTATCATCGGCTTCAGTTACCTTATCAAGACGGGAAATAGAATTCATCAGGCCTGAACTTGAAAAATATTGCAACTCCCCTTAAACACTAGACCGTGACGGTACTTCTGCCCGTGCCTCGTGGTTTCGCTCTCCCCTTTACAACACCCAGCTTTCCTTCCCCCTTATCACCCTATCTTTGTTTAAATCTCGTTCAGGGTACAATTTTCTTGGCCAAAATAAACGTCGTTGCTAAATGAAAGAACGCGTGGTTGTTTTGTGCTAGTCCTCCGATTTTAAGTAAAGACTTAACCTTTTCTGTTTTCTGCGGAGTTGAAGCATCGGTAAATATTGGTTGGCTCTGCTATACAGGGGTGGAACCGGTTTTTGTCTCCGATGCCGAGAGTATATGAAACGCAATGCCCGTCGTTGTACGCTTTCCAATTTTAATTCAAGTTTTTTACGTATAAATCCCAGACTTCGCACGCGTATTCCAATATTAGGAGCACTCACATCTTGTGTGCGATCAGCATGGTTTCCGGTGAAGCAAGCTTGAGCGTTCGTCTGATAAATCCTAATCTTTTGTTGGCTTTCCGAGTAACATTATCAACATGCTTTGTCTATTTTAGATCTGAAGTTATAGTGATACCAAGATACTCATATTCAGTAACATTGGTTAAAGCGACTCCTTGCAGTGTGTTGTTAAACGCCAAAGGTTGATGCTTGTGGGTTATGGTCATACATGCGGTTTTTAGCCTGTTAAGCGATATTTGACATTTTGCACTTCACTCATTTATTTTAGACAAATACTAATTTAACCTAATGTGATCGGCGACAGATTTGACTTCACTTTAAATAATACAATCATCTGCAAATAACCTTCCTTGAATATGCAGATAAACTATAAGGTCGTTAAAGGGTACTCCGGCGATTTCTTCATGGTCCCCGATTTGCTTGAAATTTTGCTAAACTCGCCAAACAACATCGCTAAAATAGTATCCCAAATATTAGGTCAAAATATTTTTTTTTCACAAAGTTATTGAATTTACAATTTTTGGTCCTCACCGTGTTTTTCAAGCTGAAAGTCTCTACTGGGCAGGGGTTCACTCTTTGGACTGTAGAATTTATTCCTAACTGATTGGAAGCAGTTTCATGGTGTCAAATTAATGCTTTGGAAGCTCGCTCTAGTACCTGCGCACCAGCACGGAACAAATGATTGGCATCACTGATCTCTATTGTAGTAGGCTGGATCGCGGATCGGGAGCCCGTCCGTGTCGCCACCGGCGGCCATTGCTTGACACCAGGCAATACACGCAAGTCTATGGGAGAAACGCACAAAAGTAAGAATATTGAAGCATGTACGCTGTGCTCGGAGGCGAGTATTTTGTGGCGTGCTGCGACCCTTATGTCGGGTGTTTGGAGATCGAATCGGTATTTGCGAAACGTTCGAACCCCGATTAAAAACATCAAACGTACCGGAGCACCTACGGCTGGGCTGGCAAGCTTGCTCTCGTTGTGGAGTAAACAAAGGAATTTGCCGTCAATGAGAGCGTCCTCGGGGAAGCCCAGAAGTTGATGAATGACAAAGAAGTTCCCTCTCGACAGCGGCTTTCCGGGAGTGAGCGAATTCCGCGTATAGAAAAGCCTTCGAGCTTGTCGTCTGCTAAACCCAACTCAACGAAACCGCCATCGATTCCGCGGTAACTGTAGGTAGCTCTCGCCTCAATGAGCTGCACTACAGCGGAGTCACTCTCGACCACAAAATATTTATTTATAAGAACTGCGAGGGCTGTCAGTTTTAATGTTTGTACACAAGCTATTTGACGGGCTTATCGAAAAGCATCCAAAAAGTTTCAGTGCCGACAATAACTTAGAAACGGGGGAAAAGGCACTTTTTCTCGTTCTTCCCGTTGAGTCCCATGCATTGGCTGGTGTCAATCAATGGCCACCGGTGGCGACACTAGGCCCCAGCTGCCGAGGCCGCGGTCCGCGATCCAGCCTACTACAATAGAGATCAGTGATTGGCATATTCTATTTTTAGACTGCTTGCTCGACTGGTAAGCCTGCCGGCCACTGACGTCACGGCCTGAAAAGCGCGAGTATATTTGAATGTTGGTTTTTGCATCATTTTCATTTGCCGATTTCACAATAACTATTATGAATTTCGCGATACTAAATAGCATACAGGAAAGGGTAAAGGCCGGGGAGTTCGAAAATATAGTTAGTTGAGGTAGCTCAAAAAATCGCCGGTATATACCAGAAACAACAATGGCCCAAAAACCGAGCCTTGTGGCACACCCGACTCCAGATGACATACTTGAGACCTATTTTCGTCAATACTTACAAATTGCTTACGATTAACGAGAAATGCCTCAATCCAGTTAAAAACGTTACTATGTCCTAAAACAGATTTCAAATTAATTAGTAGATTTCAATGACTGACCTTGTCAAACGCCTTCTTAAAGTTCAAATATATTATATCTACTTGTCGCCCACCGTCAATAACTTCACAAAGGTAATGCACAACTCCTACAAGCTGGCTTACTGTCGATAGCCCCTCCCCCTCCCCCTCGTCCCTCCCCCCCCCCCCGGGAAAGACGCCTTACCAGGTTACAAATGCGATTTCGTCTAGCGAATAATTATTCGAAATAAGTCATTTGCAGTGCAACATGGTTAGTATGAGAATGAAGCTCTAGATGCAGGAGCAGCCGAATAAGTAGACGAGTATGCTTAATTTAGCTTTGACATCTTGTTAGCTTTTATCGCAAACATTGCTCTATGGATATATCCCCCTCCGTTCTAGTACAAAAGTAGCAACTACTTTGCACATGGTTGAAAAAACCCGAGACTGCGGGTAAACGACACAACACTAAAAAGTCTTATAGAGACTTTTTAGTGTTGTGTCGGTTACCCGCAGTCACGGGGTTTTTTCAATCATGTGCAATGCACACCAGCTCGTTTGCGCCCTTACATTTAGCAACTACTATCGTTTTGTTTGTTATATTGCTAGAACAGTACCAACATGCAAGCTTCCACCTTACTCCTTCGTGTCTCGAATGTCGAAGTTGAAGGGAACGAAGACAGTGAGAGTATTGAAGACAGAAAAAGACAGAAAGGAGGATTGTTTAAACACAACAAAAATAATGCGAAGCTTGTTTGATACTGGTTTGGTTCTCCTAACAAAAACGAAAAGACATCCCTGCTTGCCCTCCTCATCACCCCCTCGTAATGTTAAGGCAACGCTCAAGTAGAGAGCTACCGTGGAGCCAAGCTGGCGCTCGGTAGGCAACCCGGCGGCCAGGCGACTCTTGAATCCGCGGTCGTCGGTCACTGAAGATTCGCTTTCTCGGTCGTGTCTGATGGCACCTTCGAATTTTGCCACCTGTTGCCGCCATAGAACAACAACACATCGCCGACAACACGTAGATGTTCTTTTGTCTTTTATGTTTGGCCTTTTTTTTTTTTCACAAGCCGCCGGGGGCATTTTTTAAATGCCTTTGAGCGTCAAAAAAGGCATTTCGCTGCTGTCACTATGTGCGAGTGAGCGGACCACTTTTCTTTTTTCGTCAGTCTCTTCGTCTTGCTTCCGCTTCCTTTGTGCTTCCGATACCTCAATAGACTACTTCCATAAACCCCTGCATGCAACACGGCGCGCGTTGCACTCTGGGAACTAGTTGGCCATGGAGGCGAGTGGCATGGTTTCGGTTTCGATCGACACGTCGATAAGAGATTATACACAGAGCGTGGACTATTAACGGCCGTTATCTCATGTTTTCTGGCCCCGAGAGCGTCATTTTTGGTCTCTAAACTAACCTAAATGGCCAGACCTCGAAGCTTTAGCACAAGCCCGAGACGTATAGCTTGTCTTAACACATGCTTGTTGTATTTTTGTACTTGAGCCTTTCTGTTAGCGTTTCGAGGTATGTGGACGAGCCAGTGCTGGGAATCTCGACGCTGCGAAGCTCGGGGATCTTGCTTGTGTACAAATCAACAAGCTGTAGCAACCAATAAGTATGCAATACATCGAGCTCGCGCCTTTACATTAGTATTGTTGGTCAGGAAGTTTGTTTCGTGCGTCCATAGACAAAATATAACTTTTTGCAATTACTGTTTTTCTTTAATACGCCTGAGTACGCGAGGTAAAACTCGGAGGCGCCATTGAAAAGCTCACATCTGAACACACTTCTTATCTCTTATCTGTACTGACCCGCAGCACTGCACGAAGCGAAGTCCCCACCCGCTTGCATTCCACTAATATTCAACATCGCGTATGCGCATAAAGTTATCCTGCAGTCATATAGGCACATTCGCACATACAAACCGTTTTAAGAAAGCAAAAGTCGAGCACTTGTGTGAAGAATGTCGCACCGTTCGTCGGAAGTGCGCCGACGGGCATGAACCCCTATGCGGTGCGCCAAACGAACGAAATTATTCAAAGCACATTTGACGGTTGCTAATGGCCATAATATTTGTTATGTGTTTTCTTTCTTCCTGACTGAGTATGCCGAGATAATTTCAGACACACCGTTCAGACACTGATCTTGGGCGTCAGTAAAAGCTCGTCCAAAAAGGCTTAGCGAGGAGTAGGGGACGCTTGTTAGGGCCCCCGTCGTAGCTAGCCGATCTCAGCGTTTGCGAAAACTTAATCTTCTATCAGCATAAAATTTGAGTGGGAGATATATGATGACACGAGGAAGACATCATAGTAACTTTTGTGCAGTAGTGAGGTCAAATTTATTGCGTTTCCTTAAAAGTTCGTGCGTCAACGCTGGGCTCAACTTTGATACTCTTGTGAGGATGCGGCTTGCTTTCCGCCCCATTAAGTAACAAGAAGCGGACGTTTGGCAAACAAAATACGTGTAAGGCTCAAGGTGACCAAATTTCAGTTGTAGTTCACTGGTGCTAGACGGGATTATTGAAATTGAGCTCAAAGAAGCACTCGAGGGTGAGGTGACTAAGCCACGTCTTACTACGTTTGCATACGCTCGCACAATATCCGGTGTTTCGGGAACCAAGGAAAGTGCCCCGGTCTTCGTTTTGTATCGCTCGAGAATGAGTGTATTGTACATTCGTGAAAAGTCAGATAATCGAAAAAGCAAGCAGCGCGTTCGGTCGCGGCGTGATAGCATGAGATGAAGCTGCTCAATCGAAACCAAAACTGAGTGGCCAACTAGTTCCCAGAGTGCACTGCGTGGTATTTCGCCGCGATGGGGCGCCTCGGTTTTGGAAGAAGTCTATTGCAAGGTGCCCGAGCTCCTTTTTCACCTTTCTCTGTTCGTTTTGTAGGGCAAGAGCGAATTAAGCGCCTTAAAAATTGCCGTCGCAATTGTTACGACCTGCATGGAGTCTTTTAGTATTTATTTCATGCCATCTGCAGGCTTGTTTCCATCTTTATTGCTATATTTTTTCCGCCTAAAAATGATTTTTTTTAATGTTAAAACAAGTATTATTGTTTCCGGCGGAGGCGAAGGTACCTGCTTTTCCGAAGAGCTCGGGAGAGGGGGAGGGGGCGGGCTCGTGAGCCTTCCCGTCAGGAGGCTGCTTCCCGTAGTCGGCGTCTATGGCGTTGCCGTGCCCCCACATGTTGTTTCTGTTAACTCAATCTTGTTCTCTTGCTGTTCGTGAGTTCACGAGGCGGCTGCTAGTTTTGAGCGGCGATGTTGAGCAAAATCTGGGACCTCACCATACTCTTGACGGAAAAATAAGTCTGGTCCTTGAGGCTCAAAAGGAGCAGGGGAAAGTTCTGAACGACATCGCACGCAACCAACGATCGATAACAAAAACT
>JAZHYW010020885.1:0-14528 GCA_037355805.1 Ixodes ricinus
AAACCTATGCGCAGTTCGCGCTTAAGAGGCGTGAATTCTAAGCGTTGAAAAACACCACGCTTAGAACAAGCGTGCAAAAAATCGCTTTGCGTCACGCTTGCTCTGCGTGACCGTTTTTAGAATACGTAGGCTTAAAATGAAAACTGGGATGCCTAAAAATCACTTTTTAAATCCTTTGAAAAAGTAGAAAGCAATGCCATTGGTCTGTAATTATCGACAGACATGATGCTTCCAGATTTGTGAACTGGCAAGACCACAGAATGTTTCCACGCTGAAGGAAAAGTGCTTGCCTGAACAAGTTAAAAATATGATGCAACACGGGAGCCAAGATCACAGCAACCCTTTAACAATGGAGGTGGGAATCCCATCTTCTCCATACGACTTTTTCGGAGCAAGTTCTTTTACGCCAAGCCTACGTCGTCAGATGTCAATTTGGGGACCGAGATAAGATGGAAAGTAATCAAAACGTATACCGTATCGAAAATGCAAAATTGGAGCGGTTCCAGTTCGGATCCGTGTGGAGCCGCGCTGTTCCAAACTTGTGGACAGTTCAGATCCGCACGGATCCGATCTGGTACCAGGCGGTTCTGGGTGTAACCAGTCGGTTCTATAGTCAGACGCAACGCGCTGGAACCTCACAGTGATCGGTGGATGCGATCCGTTCCCGTTGGTTCCAGTAGGAACTGCTCTCTAGCCAGCGGGCGCGCTGTGCGTGGCTGGAAGGAGGGGGGGGGGGGAGTTCGGCAGGTCACGTGTTAGGGACAGGCGCATCCGCTACGTAGGCGCTGCGAGCGGGTGTTCTCCGCGCCCGCGCCTCGCTTTGTCTGTCGTAGTCGGCGGCAGCGCTCCGAGCTCTTGGGTCTTCTCCGCTCTCTTCGAACTGTCGGGCGGCGCTCGCCCGGCCCGTCAGCGACGTTCGCGCTGCGGGCGCACGGATACTGACGCGCCCATCGTTGCCCTAGGTAGGTGCCCACTGACCTCGGTTTTGAATCTTCATATAGTATGAAGCTGCCAACCCATTGCATTTTGGCTCGGCGTCTGGATGCGCTTGGTGCTGGTGTACTTGGTGACAATACTTGGACAACTTGGATACCGCTTGCCCGCCGGAACTTCCCGATGCGCTCAACACTGGATACTGTGCTTGTGCATGCTGCGTGTGCGTTCTGTTCACCGTGTTTGGTGACGACGCCTGGACGAACGTGTGCGCCGCCGGAATTCCCGCTGCGCTCACCACTGAACTCTACAAAAGGATTTCGCGCGATGCCCTTAGCCAATACAAGCTAGAGATCGTTGCGATTTCAGAACCAGGCAGTTCCGCCTGAGGCAGAAATTGGGGCTCCGGTTTGTATCTTGTTTGGAACCGCCCGGTACCAGTGGCTCTGCAGAACCACTGGAACCAGCCGGTTCTGTCTGGTTCGGAAATTGGGGCTCAAGTTTGTATCCCGTCTGGAACTGTGCGGTTCCAAACGGGATACAAACTGGTGCCCCAATTTCAGATCCAGGCAGTGTTTGAACCGCCCGGTACCAGTGGCTCTGCAGAACCACTGGAACCAGCCGGTTCTGTCTGGTTCGGAAATTGGGGCTCAAGTTTGTATCCCGTCTGGAACTGTGCGGTTCCAAACGGGATACAAACTGGTGCCCCAATTTCAGATCCAGGCAGAACCGGCATTTTTTATTCCGGCCTGTATCAAACACGGCATCTCTGTCTGCAGACAGAGATGCCGCGCATGCAGGAGGTTGTGTAAGCAACACAGATTATTCAAAATCGTAAAGCCCACATGAGCTCTAATACCATGTTTCAATGCTATCTTAAAATATTTGATGACAATTAATTGTAAAAAAATCATGTATTGAAACCGATTAATATTTGTTTATTGTCGATTACATTTTTTTCCTTATTACATGGAAACCCCGACTACCAAAATAATTTCTTTGAATAACCCGATTTTCCCCCGATTATCAGTAGCCCCCGTTTTTTTTAAACTTCTGTAGAATGACTTATTTGTTCCGGATTTGGCGCAATTTTCGGCTGGTTTTTAGCGCATCTGCTCCAGCATGCATATATATATAATAATATATATATATATATATATATATATATATATATATATATATATATATATATATATATAAATATATATATATCAGTGGCGTCACGAGGGTCAGCGGCACCCGGGGCGGTAGCCCACCGCGACACCCCCCCCCTCCCGCTCGCGCGTGGCCCGCCGCGACTCCCCCCCCCCCTCGGCTCTCCCGTGGCCCGCCGCGACTCTCCCCCCCCCGCGGCTCGCCGCGACCCCCCCGAGCGCTGCACCCGGGGCGGTCCGCCCCCCCCCCCCCCCCCCTTGTGACGCCACTGTTGTACATATATATATATATATATATATATATATATATATATAGGGTGTTTTTTTAAGCTTAACAGATTTGTTGAAAAAGTCGTGAAAGTTACACTTATGCCGCTTGTGGAGGTGAGTTATACGGCCAGGGGGACATATTATAGGGGGCTAATTGTAAAGATCAGTTGGCTAATTAATTAAAATTCGCAAATTAACTTTTTAATTAATGAAAATAGAAATATGGTTCCAATTAGAAACTTGTTCAGCGTCATCCAAAACCCCCAAATCAGTCATTTTCAGAAAGACTTTGAGCGCGTGAGAAGCGTAGTAGTGCACTAAAGTTACCACTCGTGGAGCAGGTACAAGGCCGTGGGGCTAGATAAGAGACGGAAAAATCGCGCGGGCGCCTTATCGCAACCTCTAGCTTTGTACCTTGAACATTTTTCCACGAATTCGGAAATTGAATTCCACTAGTTTCCAAACTACTCTGCTCCCAAAATATTTTATAGCTCCTGCCCTTGGAAACGAGCGTAGATTCTGTTGAAATCAGTGAACTGCAGTGACATGGATAGACTCCCAACATTCCGATTTTAATTCTCTTTCCGTTTCAACCAGCGAAAAAAAAAGGGGAGGGGCAATGAAAAATTGCATTCAAAATTTTGTTTCCAGAGGAGCAGCATATATTCTGTTCTTGTCAATCTTAAGCGATATTGTTGTGTGTGATGTTGAGAGAACCTTCTCTCAATGCAAAATACTGTAAACGACTTAATTTTTGTGAAAACCTAATTTCCGCGAATTTCACAAATCACCTACAATTCGCGAAAACTTGGTCTTGAGACTGCTAATCCATCGGGCTATTCCATTGCCATAATTCGCGGGTTCTGAATTTCGCGTCGCGAAAATTAGAACCTGCGAATTATTCAAAAACTTCAGCTTTGACCTAAATCGTGAAATATTGAGCCCTTGAAAAATAAATCGTTTACAGTTTTAAAGGCCTGACAAGCCTAGGACAGAGACAGAGACAGAGATGCTGCGCATTCAAGAGGTTATGTAAGCAACACGGATTATTATAAGTCGTAAAGCCCAAGTGAGCTCTTATAGGGGTATTCACTGGCCACCATATTTGAGGTCACCTTTTAGAGCGCATGCTCAGAACGAGCTCACATTAATAGGCTGCCAAGACCGGCAATCTTGAAGGAGCGGGGTGCACGTTGCAAAACTACCGTGGAAGCTAGCCATCAGCGCGTGCTCAGCATTAGCGCACACAGATATGGCCGCCAGTGAATACACATTATACCATGTTTCAATGCTATCTTAGAATATTGAATGACATAATTGTAAAAAATTTAAAAGAATCATGTATTGAAATTGAATTTTTTTTATTGTTCATTATACACTTGTCTTTTTATTACACGAAAACCCCGACTACCGAAATATTTCTTTGAATAACCCGATTTTACCCCGATTATCAGTTGCCCCACGTTTTTCTAAACTTCTGTAGAATGACTTTTATATATGTTCTAGATTTGGCACAATTTTCGGCTGGTTTTTTAAGCGCATCTGCTCCAGCATGTATATAAATAAAAAAGCAAAGTGTCGTCGTTACCTACTTCTTTTGTCCCTGTCTTTCGGCGCTTCCTTCCAGTCATGAACAACCAACTAGCCCAACTTAACATTCTGTTAAAAATAAAAAGTATGTAAAACAAGATATACGACGAGGATGGGATTCGAACCCACGCGGGCAGAGCCCAATGGATTAGCAGTCCATCGCCTTAACTACTCGGCCACCTCGTCAGATAATAGAGGCCAGCTTTACTTTTTTCGTTATTGCCGAAATAAGGACATTCACAGAATAACATACCACAAAATTCCAAATGCCACGCTTATCGACTGACGTCTAACGCGGCATGGCTAAAAGGAGTTTCAAGCGAGTCACATCGTCGAGTACCGATACAAAATCAGGTACGCAAGGTTCAGCCTTCCACACTTCTAAAACATATTGCACTAGGTTCACCGAAGTATTCTCTAACCTCTCTGGCATCAGTATCTGCATTGCGGACGGCCATGCGGGATTTCCATATACTGTGAAGGCCTACAAGCATCACAAGATCGTATGGAACATTGTTCTCTTCCTCTACAGCTAAGAACCTAATACCATGCGGATTTAACGGAAACGTTTTCTTCAATGTACGTTGCAGCACGTCCCAAAAGAAAATGCCATCCAAACAGTCCCGCGACTGGCTGAGACGCGGCCCGCCGTCAACCGGCTACGAGTCCTGGTTCCCCTGTCTGGAGCGCTAGAAGTATGACGTGCGCCATCGTGATCTCATCTCGCCGATTCATTTTCGCTCGAAAAGTAGTTCTACTATGTATACTTTTATACTTATGTGTGTTCATTTGACCTTTGTTTCGCTTTATTTCTTGCTTCCCAGCTTTTTGTAATGTACAACGATTCCGCTACTAGGCTGCAAGCGCGAGCTGTTCGTTGAAGAATGCATTTCGGGTGTGCGAACTCTCGATCAGCAGGAGCAACTGCTAAATATAAAGCCACGAGCTCGCGATTCTACCCTACAAAAACGAACACCATTCCTGACTGTTTTTTAGAGACATTTGAGCTTCGTTAATTCCTACGTGAATTGAGAAACGGGAACAACAGTATACTTGCTCTCTTGTTGCATTCAAAATTCCAGCACTGAACTAAATGTTAGGGCGCAAACGAGCTGATGTGCATTAAACATGATTCAAAAACCCCGAGACTGCAGGTAACCAGGTAACGACACACTCATAAAGTCTTGAGTGTGTGTGTCCTATACTTTTGAGTGTGTGTGGCGTTATTTGCCAGTCTCGGTTTTTTTAATCACATTCCAGCACGTTGGCGGTGCGGTGTCATTTTAGTTCTTGTTATCACACTAGGTCAGGGCCCAAAGTAGTCATATAAACAAATCAAATCTAAAGATGTCACTGGCAAAACTGTGGGTCTGCAAAAAAACAAAAAAAAAACACAGAGCACGAGGCCTCTTCCCTTTAAAGGGCAACTCCGCATTCGATTTGCGTTGATATTTACGAAATACTATGCAGCCGCTCTTACAGTCTCGGATATGGCGAAGACCCATGTCGAATATTATTGCGATCTAATTCACGTCTATACAGCTGATAAACCGAAGCCAGCAAACTTCGGTTGCAAACAGGCCAACGTTGCTCGAATGTCCTGCCAGAGTCTAGCGTGCGACGTGATGGCGCAATCGTCAGCGCGGTCAATGCGACGGGTTCGGAGCGGCCGAGGTACAGGACCACGCGACGCAAAGGCATGGCTACGTCATTCGCACGGCTTGGATGGTGTTACTTGCTCGGGGCAGAGAGGTTGAACGGTGACGTACATGAGGATGCTCCTCGGGTGTTGATAACGGCGGCCACGCGATCACCGTAGCTGCGGCGGCGCTAGTTTAGCGCATGCCTGCGCGTTTATCGGCAAGTCCACGTGGACGCCGCTCGACCCCAATCACTCAGGTCGTGTTCGTCCACGCGTCCCCGTCTCAACCTCGGGCTCATGACCGTCCACGCCATGCGAAGCGACCTGCCCGCGTCGCGTGTGCCTGTACTCTGGCGCGCCGGTGCGAACGTTGGCCACTAAGACCACGTGCGTTCTGACGCTGACGATGCGCCTCACGTCGACGCTGAGGACACGGGACCAGATGTTCGGCTGACGCAACCGAAGTTTGGCGGTTTCGGTATCGGCCGATGTTTAAATTAAGATTACACAGACAGATATTCAACATCTTGCGAATCCGTAGACGTGGGAGCTGCTTGATGAGTACTTTGTGAAATGGACTCGCATAGTATGTCTAAATTTATCAGGAATTGAGCGGAGTTGCCCTTTAAAATCATTTTGAACCCCCCCCCCCGTCTTATGTTGGCCCTCGACCTTTCCGGTGTGGGCTATTTGGCCCCCACACTCAAATGAGTTTGAGACCACTGGTCTACAGGGTGATTCAAGTAGAGGCTATAGGCTCTTTAAATCGACCGCAAAATTCGGTTTCTTAACCTATCGCGCTACGATTTTGTGCAGCGTTGCCCACAGATGGTGCTTTTTTGTAGCGTGAGCTACACTGGCCGAGGTTGAGCAGTTTCGCGTGGCTCGCACAATGAGCCGCGCTCCGTGCTGCGCAAGCGCGAGGAGCAGTGACGTTACACGGCGCACAGCTGGCGCGCCGGAGACGCCGCCGCGCGCGCCTCGCCGGTCTGCGCATGAACGAGGAGCAGTGACGTCACATGGCGCACAGCTGGCGATGCCGGAGCTGCCGCCGCCGCGTGCTCCGCCGCCACCGCGCGCGCTCGCCGGTCTGCCAACGTTCACTATAGTCCGTTGCAACCTAAGAACGAAGGGCGAGGGTAAGACGGGCCGGGGAGGAGAAGCAGACGGAACGCTGGAGAAGAGAGGAGGATACCTCCTTCTCTCTTTAGCGTTCCGTCTGCTTCCTCTTCTCCAGCGTTCCGTCTGCTTCCTCCTCCCCGGCCCGTCTTACCCTTGCCCTTCGTTCTTAGGTTGCAACGGACTATGCGGAGGGCAAGTTCGTCTGCTTCTTGCGCAGGGGGTAGCGGTGACGTCAGAACGCCGAGCCCTGATTGACTGATCGCGGTCCCCTATCTGAGCGTCGTCTGCTCCTTTGCAACGTCGTCTGCTCGCAACGTCGTCTGCGTCTGTCTTACCTTTCCGGCGACTTTCCGAAAGTGCAGAGGCCAGATTCACGAAACGATCTTGCGCCAAAAATATGCGTAGACAAAACTTAAAACGGAATCGTATTCACGAAACGAAATTTTCGTAAGTTTTGCGCAGGTTACGACGAAATCCTACGACAGCTCCGAAGCTGTCTTACGCACTTACGATCCAATCAGCATGGCCGACAGCGTCGCGGTCGCGACGACCAACGGTCGTTTATTTTTCTACGTGCGATTCTCACGCGTCCCGACTTCAAGCAGCAAAAAAAAGTAGAAAAGTACTTGAACCAGACCACGACGAACAAGAACGCTGGATCCCCAAACACCCGGGAAAAGCTCCAACGGCCACGATTCCACTGACACCGACCAAGCGAGCTCGGCAGATAGGCCTAGCGGGCACTCCGATTCGACGACCGTCTGCCCACGACCGGCTGGCGTGCTAAATGGAATATGCCCGCGCGACCCTTGAGAACCCTTCCCGTTTTATACTTTGATCGCTGACCTCAATTTTATATTAAGAGTCAAGGCTCTTCCTCTTGTCATCTCCTTGTTTTCCGAGGCAACGGTGACTCTCGCCGGTGAAAAAGCAGTGAATCTCCGACAGACGCAGGAAAGGTAAAGCAGCCATCGCTTTGACTAGCAGACGTAAAGCAGACGACATTAACTGCGCCAACCCGCCGACGCCGTTAAAGAATGAGGAGTCTTGCCGCACACGAAAGGGGGAAAAAGTATTTGGGAGGGAACTTGCGGACACTAACACGCTCACTCTCGGTTCTTAGCAAACAAACCTCGGCGTCTCGGGACACCTCGCCAGTGAGTACTTTGACTTCCCTCCTTGATGCGCGTCTGCTAGTTGTTCGACAAAAACAACGAACCGCTCGAGTTATTTCGTCTGCCTTCTCTGAAAGGCGAAGTCGAGCTCGCTCGTAAAGACCTGCACTTCCGAAAGTCGCAGGAAAGGTAAGACAGACGCAGACGACGTTGCAAAGGAGCAGACGACGCTCAGATAGGGGACCGCGATCAGCCAATCAGGGCTCGGCGTTCTGACGTCACCGCTACTTCCTTTCTCATGCGCAGAAGACGAAAATGAGCCCACTTGCGAGGCGTACATTTTGATGCAGCTTCAGGGCGCTGCCATCTTGCTGGGGCAGGGTGCCTTGGACGCGACATTATCGATTACAAAACGCGCTGAGCGTCGTAGTGGATTATGTGACCTTAAGGCGCACCCACTGAGAAGATGCGCTGGCGCACAGGCTGGACTTACAAACGTCTATAAATTACCGCAGACTGGCAGACTCCCGCAGAAGACTTTACCTCTCTTCAATCCGCAGCCGTCGTTCGAGAGCCATCTATGTTTTCGTTTCCATGACTATGCGTTCTAAAAAGCACGGCTGAAGCGCAGCAGGCGATCGCCCAACGCCACCATTTCTCCGCAGCGGTCACTCGAGGAACTGCACGTGCCATCTCTACTTTGGCTTCAATCGGACGACCTAAGGAGCCAGAGGCAGATCGCGGTGTAAGGAGTTACAGGGGTGGCACCCCGTCGCCCCGAGCGGACGCGCCGCGAAGTGTTACCGAAGTTAAGATGCGCCTGAGGTCAGACGCGCTACCTGAAATCACCGCTGAGGCATGGTTGTATAAAGCAATAGTAATTGTGCTGCAAAACCTTGCAAGCATAAAGATTTTAGAAAACACCACGCGCCCCTCATTTTGTACTAAACTCCCAATAAAAGTTACTAAAAAAGAGTTTTTTTCTGTTTGGTTTTTACGTTTCTGGTACCGTGGCGACGGCCGTATCCCGATTCAGTTACCAAGAGCTGCCGTCTGGCGGCGCGTCCAGCGACGCCGGGCGAGGTTCGTGGTGAGTGGGGGGGAGGGGTAGCCTGTTTGTTACGCGGCGTCTATGAGCAGTTCCGTAGCTGAGCTAATCTAATAACGTTGCGGTCTGCGCATTTCCAGAGGAGTGACGTCACAGCCGCGGCGGGCGCGCTGATACGCCGCCCGCGTGCGCAACTGTCACTCCGTTGCGCGGTAGCACGAGTCTGACGCTGCACCGGAGCCCGCTTGATTAAGCGCCTCTCATTTTGCGGCCGCGCATAAGCTCACGCTACGTATATCCCTAGCGCAACCGTGAGCCAAGCACACCAGCAATTTTTTTTAACATTTGCCAAAGGCGAACTTACCTGAGGAAAAAAGTAAAGAAAGAAAAGAGGCGTAGCGCCTGCGGAGAGCTGGCGATGCCACGGTCGCTGAATCGCAGCCAGCGCCGACTTTCGCGCGCGGAGGCGAGAGATGGCGCAAGCGGATCGCGTACGCCAGCTGCCGCCAGCGAACGAGCGCATCGTCGCCGAGACCCGGCGTCTTTAGAAGAGAACTTTTCGACTCAAAAGCGGCGCGAGCTTTCTTTTTTATCGCATCCTCACTGAGAAAGACATATTGAATGGACACTTAATCGATTAAATGGTTTGTGGAATGCGCGCGACTGTGCAACTCCGGGGTACCATGTACGTACCGCTTTGCAGTTCCTTGTTAGCAATACGCTGTATCGCAGCTCACCTTGCTTCGTTCGATTTACGTATTGCTAATTGTGGTCAGCGGCGTCTGGTTTACCATTTTGCTTTATCCACGGTCTCGGACGGGAGCGAGAACGCGAAACGCTGATCTGTGTTTCGACCGCTGGCTGGCTGATCGCAGCGGTTTGACGAAAAGACATGTTTCGTCAGGTTCCTTCAAACAACGCAGGAATACACGCCACGCTGAGGGCACCGCCCCAGCCCCAGACCGGAAGTGCGACCAGCGCGCCACCACCACCCGTGACAACAGAGATGAGTTCGTGTATATCGGTGGTACGGAGCCAGCTCACTCTTGTGCCTGTTAGAGCTCGAGGCTCTGTTTCCTCTGGATCTCAACCCTCTGCCACTGCTGGATTCAGCCTGTGTACCTCTTTGCAGGTGTGGCCCATTTCTCTCTCCCGTGGTCGCCTGTTTGTTCACTGTACTCGAGTCTATGAGCTTTTTAGCTTTTATCCATTTGACTACTGGTTCCCTTGTATCTAATGTGACTAATACATTCTTCGTGCGGATTCTGCGGAAGAACAGGTAACTTCCATATTTTCTGGCTTGGATCTGGCCTCTCTTCTGGTGCATGGACCAACCCATCTACCTATACTGTGTTAGCCGTGCAACTGCTTTCCATTGCTTCTCTACAACTCGTACTGGTGTGATTGAGCCTTTAGTCAGCCGCGCTGTATGTGAGTGCGTCATTGGCGTAGTGGCAACCGGGACTGCTAGAGTTTTCCAAAATTCTGCCCGCTGAGCCCTTGTTGTATGAATGTCTACCCAGCAGGGCGCACACTGCCTCCTTCAACTGGTTTGATTTTGCTGCCTGTATTTCCTTTCATGTTGAGCCAGATAGTCCTTATCACAATTTATGGTTACACCAAGGTACTGCTAACTGGTTGTTTTTTTTTGACTATGTGGTTTTCAAATAAAGTCTGGTCGCCTTCTGTGGTGACTCATCCACTGTGTTTTTCGGCGTTAATTTAAAGTTGTCCCTCGATGCTTCTTCCGGCGGAGTATTCATCAGGTGTTGCATATCCTGCCGTTTCCTCGCCAGAGTACCACCTCGTCCGCAAGGCCGGGCAGCATGGGATGGCTATTAGCAGTCTTCGTCTCCATGTAGTGATCGTGCTGAGCGCAGCCAGCTCCTCTCCTCCAGTCGCCCGAGGAGGGTCGTTAGTATTCTGAACAGTGTTGGTGACAGGGGAGGCACCCTGCCTCAGTCAATAGTGATCAGCACTGGTCTTAATTGTATTCTCCTAGTGTGTAGCAGGCCTCATTCCTGTATAGGCCCCTTCAGAGGTTTCACTGTTCTCATCGATGCCTTTTCTGGTACATCAGAATTCTCCTGGTGTGGTACTTGCGTCATATGCTTTTTCCATATCCAAAAACGCCAGGTACAACCAGGGTTGTCTGTTTTTTAATTCTATTGCCTGGGTTAAGTGAATAAGTTGTCACTTGTTCTTCTGTTTTGCCAAGATCCATTTGAGCATGTTTGTAGCATTTTTTCTGAGCTTCTACGGTCTAAGTTAGTATACTGGTGAACAACTACGGTGTATTTAGCATAGGTGATGTTGGTCTGTGAAACCCAGAGTATTTTGGTTTCTGTTTTCCTTTGGTGTAAGCTTTACTTTGCTTGTTTTCCAGTTTTCCGTTCCTTTAGATTCTGATATTGTATTCATGTGTCCTGAGGCTGTCTTGTGCCTCTTTTAGTGCCTTGATGAACTCGTTAGGGATATCAGCATCTATACCTGTTGCCTTTCGGTTTTCAGCCTTTTTATTTGCCTCTTCATTTCCATTATGTCAATTCCATTATGGAATTATCTTATCTTCTTCTCTCAGTGGTTTTGATCACTGTTTGCCTCCTCTAGGTGCTGAGACTTGTTGTTGTTGTGTAAAATATTCAGTTATTGGTCTTGCCTATTGCATACTCGGTCTTTTCATTTCTTTTGCTTAGTATTGGTGCCTGGTCCGTTTCTACTCATTAGGTCTGCATCAAAGTAGTAGTTTCAATTTTTTTCGCTTCAGCAACACCACTTCTTTTGGTATGTCTTCTTCCGTCTTCCTGCTGAACTATCTATTTTTGCAACTACTAGTGCCTTGACTTGTGCTTTATGTTTCTTCCAAAGCATTCCCATGAGTAGTCAACTTGTGCGGAAGGATAGCCTTTTTATGTACCTGTGTTGTTTGTTGATCTCTTGCATATCCTGATTTGCATCCTTTACTTCCTTGTCAAACCATGGTTTTCGGTTTTGTCCTTCCTTTCCTGGTTTTCCTATATGTTTAGGTAGTTTTTAAATTAAACTGATAAGTTCTTCATCTGTGTTCTCTGCTTGAATTTTTTTTCTCCAGTTCTGATGCAAAATTCATCCTCTTCTCTTCTGCTCTAGCTTCCAGTAGCTTTCTGACTGTGCATCTTTGTTTCCCTTTTTTTGTCTTTGTTTTTGGTGTAGTTTCTCTGATTCTGTTGTGGTCTGCCATGACATTTGCCTTGCTCTCATCCGTGTGCCAGTCAATTTTTATGTTCATTCTGCTTGCATTATTGCTATGAGCACATAGTGTTACTGTCTGCTGAGTTTTCATGGCTCCATGTTTGCTTTTCTCCATCTGACCAGGTTGACTATCCCTTAAGTGTGTTTCTTAACTAGTTTTCTCAGTCCTGCTGCTCCGCTTTCTTCATCCAGCTCCAATATACGTGTGATTCCAAGTCTCCCACAATCATTATCAGCTCATTTTCAAAAGTTGTGCAGATATGTGAGATGCACTCGTAAATGGAGGTATTCTGCATACTGGTCTTCTATTTGCCATGCATGTAGACTGTGTACCTGTAGTTTTCTATGCTTCCTTTTAATACTGCAGATATAGCATGTATGTTCCCTGCAATTCTTTTCCACAGTGTCTGGGTAGTACCAATCTTTGTGTAGTATCATAAACTGCTCTCCTCCCTTTTTCCTACTTGCTCCTTTTGCCTCTCATTCCCATTCATCGTTTGATTTGGGCCCTCTTGTTCTCTTGGGTGGGTCTCGGTCACTGCATATGTTGAATTTCTTCCTTTCTGCATTGCATTCCTCCATTTGATCGACTTCCCCCTTGCATGTTGTTCCCGATTTTGACTGCCTCGATTGTTTCTCCTTTTGCACCGTCTTGTCCCCGGCTCGCCTTCCTCTTCCAGTACCTGGATTCCTTGATGCCTGGCTTCCCCTGGTAGGAGCTCTCCCATTTGGTCTAATGGTGTTCCCTGGTCTTGTTCCCACCCTCTGCCCCATGGCATGGTAGCTCCCTGTCCTGGCTGTCCCGAGGCCATTCGAAATCTCACTTATTCCTATGGCTTGCCATCTGGTATGACATGGCAACTTCAAATGTCCTTTTTTTCCCCATTGTTCTCTCTTTGCTGTTTTGTTGTTGAGGTACTCCCGGCCCCTCTCACCTGCGACTTTCTGGTCATTGTCTCTGTCGGGTCTCGTTTGCCTCCTGGCTAAAAAAGCCCGTGTGCGCGGCCAGTTGTCCACCCGCCGCCTCGCTGGCTGCTTCGGTGTAGTGTTCGATGTTGAATGGATAATTTCTTTTCCCCTTCGTCCAACGTGATCCACCAGCTCCAGGTTTTCTGGTCCGCCAGCACCTGATGTTTCCAGGCAGTCATTGTACTCCTGAGGTTTCAGTGGCCTTGCCCTTGGCTGTGATCTCGATTTGCGTGGGGTAACAGATAGCTGCTCTGGGAAGTCGGTTGCCATTTGCTCGGTGTACCAATGGTCTCGTCGAGGACTTCAGAATTGAGCAGTCATTGAGCCCAGCGTGGACTATAACCATCAGGTGAGTCATCTGGCTTTGCAGCCTCATCCTTTCTACCTCAACTACGCACCTGGAGGAGAATCACCTACCCTCGCCCACTCGAGACTTTTTCATTGGTAGTTACGCTTGGCTTGATTTACATTGAGTCGCCAACCACCATCACCTGATATCCCTGTTTCCCTGGTGGCCAGGTGTTTACAGGCATTTCACTTGATTTTTCGGTGAGTGTTTCCACTTCTCCGGTAATGAATATCTTATTCTTGCTGATGCTCTGGGTTGCAGAATCCCATTTGCTGTCACTCTCTGCTCTTTTTGTTTGAGTCCTCAGAAGACTTAATCAGTGAAGAGAACCGTTTTTAAATCACATACCAACAGCATTGTGCTCCTGGTTGTCATTCTTGTCACCAACTCCTGGTGCGTAACCTCTAACGCGTTCCCAAAACTTCTGGTTCAGTTCTCGCGTGTACCTCTCGCCAGCCTCTTCTGCTCTCTGCTCCAGCTACTGTCAACATCGCCAGTGCGCCGCACGGTCGCATTTGTAACTCTCAACCTTGCCATCGTCACTCTCCATTAACTGTTCAGTGAGGGGCATCCTGCGCGCTCGCTGCACACCGTGATCAACGCCGACCACGGCTGTTCCTCCAGTTCCCATGCTTGCGTGTTCTCTGAGCAGACTAATCAAAGTTTTCGCCCGCCTACTCACCCCAGCTACGGGTTGTCTGGCTTGTTTCAGCCGTTTAGCCTCAGTATCGCGGGTCGAGCTGTGATTGTCGTTTTAGAGTTCCGTCTCCGGGCTCCACCTCGTCGTCCTTGCTGTGGTGGTCAGCCACGCTTGCCTGCTCTGCTGGTGGCGCAACAGAACAGACCCACAAACCAGAACCAATTAAACTCAATAAACTCGGCAGGGTCTCATTTCTTTACCATCCTAAAGTCCCCGGTGGCGCCACCAGCTCAAGAGAGTGACAGAAATTTCTAGCTGATAGGGGCGCACAGGTCGCGCAAGCCGCATCAGCATCAGCAACATGGCGGCGGCCTAGGAGCGTTTTTTGGAAAGGTGTATGAGCCCCTACGGAAAGGCCAGGTTGAGGCGTGCCCGTAGTGCCATGCCCCGCACGCGCAGATACCT
>JAZHYW010020886.1:0-36633 GCA_037355805.1 Ixodes ricinus
TCGAAGGTCCTGCTTTAAAATCTCAACTTTCCTCTTTAAGTGCGTTATCTGTGGAGCACACTGTAACGGCACGTCAGAAATAGTATGCCGAAACTACTGAAGATTTTTGAGATGTGGGGTGGTCTGATGATGATGATGATTAACTTTATTTTCAAAAGGGTGGCGCCATGGCCTCATTGGGGGAAGGGGAACATAGGTAGGAAAAGTTTACATTCGGCGGTGCACTCCTGTCGAGCGCGCGAACTCCCATAGGGAGAGTAGCGTCTCCCTGGCCCGTGCCTCGTTAACCGGTGTGATCCAGGCCTCTAAAGTGTCGATGTGAGGCCCCAGGTGTTCGGCTCTTTTGTCTCGCAAGCCGGCACAATCCCAGAGGAGGTGTCGGATCGTTGGGCTTACGCCGGCGGTGCACGTAGTGCAGACGACAGGTGCAGCGGGCTCGGACCCTTCCGATGGCGCTTGGTCGGGTGGGCGGCCCCTCCGTGGTTTGTAGCTACGCCACCGAGCGAGTATGTCTTCGGTGAGCGCAGCTCCGGTGCGGGCCTTGTGTATTAACACTTGTGCCCCTCTGGGTAAACCGTTGGGTAACGGTGCCGGGTTGTACGGTGTTTGGTCTCGCAGCCGACGCTGATCCTCTTGTCGGGCCGCAGATTTCTTCTCTAGGGGGTCTGGGTCCGGCGGTGCGAAGGGGACGAAGATCCCTGGGTTGGAGCGGTCTTCCCTGTGCTCGCTCGCCCACGCGTGTGCGGCCTCGTTACCGATGCCACCCGCGTGTCCCGGGACCCAGTCCACTCTCACCTCAATACCTTTGGTGTTTTTCAAATACGAGCACAGACTCTTGATTCGCTGGCAGAGCGTCCCTTCGCGAGGAGTTTTCCCCAGACGGGCGAGGGCTTCCCTACAATCCGTGAAGATGGTGACACGGGTAGGTACGTCCACTGGGTCGAATGTCTCTCTTATTCGAGATAGTGCCAGGTGTATTGCATCAAGTTCGAGGCGGCTCGTGCTAGGTTCGCTGTCGTATTGAAGTGTCTGAGCATATCGGTCCTGGCCAGTAGCGTAGGCGAGTGTGGCCCGCTTCGTCTCTTGGCACCACGCGGCGTCTGTGAAGACCGCGTGCTCCACGAGGTCTGCCCGCGCAGCGAGTGCAGCTCTTTCTTCCGAATGTTCTTCGCGGTGTTGTTTGCGAGTGAGCGGCTTAGGGTTTCTGACCATAATGTCCTCCCATGGTGGCATGCTCTTCGGAGGCGGGGGCCTCTCCTACGGGAGGCTGCCAACCCTGTAATTCCAAAAGACGTTGACCGGCTCTAGTCGATGTCCGGCGCCGCTGATGGCCGGCGACGCGGGTCTCAATGATGGCTTGTAGAGTCGGAAGGTGGGTGGTCTGATAAAACAGCTTAGGTATCGTCCGGTGTGCGTTGGTTTTCTATACACCTGAACTGTTAAAAGGTTGCATGATTTTTCACAGAAACATCCAGAAATGAAATGCAACCGTTAGATTCACGTTCAACTTCAAATTGAATATTTGGTTCGATTTGAATTAAGGTGTATGTGTAGACGGTCAACCTCGCTGGTTTTCACGACGCAGAAGCAATCGTCAACGTAGCGAAGAAACATAGTGGGTGTCGGAAGGAACGTACTTAATGCCTTTTTCTCGATGGCTACCATTGTGAGGTTGGCTACAGTGACTGACACCGCAGCTCCCATGGCGGTGCCGCTACTTTGCTTGTAGAATCTAGCAGCGAAAGAGCAAGTAGGTGTTCGTCAGTGCACAGTTCTGGTAGGCGGCAGATTTCGTTCACGGATAGCTGGGTTCTTTCAGGGAGAGTTGTATCTGACGTAAGCGCCGTTCTGATGACGGACACGGCGAGCTGAATGGGGATACTTGTAAATAGGGACACTACATCAAAAGAAACAAGACTCTCGTCGTCGTTCACTTGTAAGTTCGAAGCTAGTTCAATGAAGTGGGCAGTGTTTTGAACATGCGTGCTTGTCTTTCCGATGAGAGGAAGATGCACACGATGGAGATGGTTAGACAAAGCCCCGTAGTGGTGACGTCATGAAGTCGACTATTGGACGAATAGGGATTCCTGGTTTGTGAATTTTATGTAAGCCGTAGAACGCAGGTGTTGAGCCGTTCCGGCAGATGAGGTTTCAGGTAGAGGGCCCGAGATTCTGGATACTTTCCGACGATAGAAAAAAGTGTCTTGTTTAGGACTGCTTGAACTTTCGATGTTGGGTTCCTCGGTAGTGTCTTGTAGTCATACGTGTTGAGAAGTTCGAGCACCTTCTTTTCGTTGTCTGCACGGTCTAAAAGCACAGTTGTATTTCCTTTGTCAGCTGGGAGGATCACGATGTTGTTATCTTCCCTTAGCTTTCTGATGGCGGATTTTTCTTCAGTGTTGTGGTTCAGATGTCTCCTTGTGTTTATCTTTGATAGTACACCAATGGCGTTTTAGCGCGCTTCCTCGCGGACGTCAGAGTCTAGCTTCTGTAAGCCCTCTTCAACGGAAGCTGCAATCAATGCCAAGGGAGGATGCACAGTTGTAAAATTGAATTTTCTTCCTTTTGCCAACACAAGGATCTCGGTGAGAGAGAGGACTTTGGAAGAAATGTTTTCGACGAAACCTTTGCTTTGATGTCTCAGGTATGGTGGAGCGACCTTGAAGAGAAACGATTTTCTTCTGGTGTTCTGCTTTTTTTGTGCTGGTGGTCGAGACAGCAGCAGACGTGGCAAATTTCTCGATGGCCGGAAAGACCTCAGGCACACGACATTCAAGTTAGCCGTCGTAGAAAGAAAAGGTCAATTGGTCTTTTCTTCGCAATGTCTCACGACATTATTGTGTCCTAGCGTCTAGTAGACGACGTTCGGCTTGGTCAATGATACGGTGCCCTTCAGCAGAATGAACCAACCTTTTCAGGAGTAGGCTCTTCGGGATCAGGTGGAGATTCTTACAGGTCTTGTTGAAAGCGAGGTGAGTTCTAGAAGATGGAGACGGAGCTGCTCAGGTGTTCATACTGTTTGACAAGTTTTAACTACCTCCAGGCCTTAGTCAGCGCGTATTGATTGAAAAGTAAACATTTCGGCAAAATCTGCCTGGTTAGGTGAATATTAAGAAAACAAACTGGAAGTATTCTAACCAACTAGTTTAAATTGCCCGACGTTTCGCGGCCTGCTCGGTCGCTTGTTCACGGGTGACTTATTTGGCTGGGTGTTCGTCTTTCTCTTCTTCTCCTTGTCGCTGACGTTAAAATCGTCTTCTTCTCTTTGTGACTCTCGAAGTCCGTGAATATAGCCCATTTATATAATTTATAATTTTCATCGCGTCAGTTTTCCTAGCAAGATGGGAGTTGGCCAAAATGACTGTTATAAATAAGGGATGTGATAAACATACTGTGAATAATTACAGGCCTATATCTGTGCCTCCTGTGTTCTCTAAGGCAATTGAAAAATAAATATTTTTATGCTCCTTGACCAATGTTTTTCTTTTTGGCAAACATTCTATATTATTAGATTTAGAGTTTGGCTTTCGCAAAGGTAAATCTACCGAAACAGCATTTGTTGCTCCAAAAAATATATTAAATACTATTTAAAAAACAATTATTACGTTAGCATTTTTATTGATTTTAGCAAAGCCTTTGATGTCCTAAACCCCAAAACATTACTTGCCCAACTAGGTCAATATGGTGTTCGTGGCATACCTGTCTCTTTACCTTAGTCATATTTATATGGTAGAAAGCAGTGTGTCGCTATTGACGGTTTTGCTCGTCTTTCAAAAATGTTCTAAGTGGTGTACCGCAAGAAAGCCTACTTGCACCCATTTAATTTATTGTTTAAATAACTAATCTAGTCAGTATTGACAATGAAATGCACTTGGTTATATATGGAGATAATACGAGTCTGTTGTTGTCAGCAGCTGCTGCTGGTACTGTGATGTGCCAAGCCAATTTTATTTTAAATAAATGTTCAGTCTGGTTTGAAGTTAATGACCTTAAAGTAAATACAATGAAGTCAAAAGCAATTTTATTCAAACAAGTAAATAAGCCAATTAAAAAAATTATACACTTACAATCAGTACTTCATCAATTGGGCTGGCCAACCAACATAAAACGATAGGTCTATTTCCCTAGCAGGTGACATGAAATTGTCATGTTAACTATATGATAGCCAAACTCTCTCGGGCCATAGTCATTTCTTCTCGTTACCGCAACAATCTACTACTCAACATTAAGTTAAAATTTATTAGGCATTATTACAGTCCTGCTTTAATTACTGTAACCTCGTGTGGGCTACTACAACAAATACAAACCTTAAACATGCTAATATCACAAAACAATATAATTCGATATATTGGTGATGTTTTCTATATGGACCACACAGGACATTCATTTCTAAAATATGAAAACGATTCTGTTGAACGCATGTATGTGCATCGCTTACTTCACTACATTCGCTTCTCATCAGCAGCATTCATAAACATTTATAGAGTATTCCTTAAGTTGCAGGTTATGACAGTGATAGCACTACACATCCCATAGAATCATGGGTACTCTCTCGATTGAGTGCAAATTACAATTCACAATCCTTGCAGTATAATGTACCACTCATATTAAATAAGATCCTCACAAACAGCATAAAAGTATATACAATTAGCACAGATGACTTATGCTCCAATATTTTTGCTCTTTCCAAAATATGTGTGACTTATAGTTTTTTTCTTCAGTACTGTACGCATAAACATTTAAAATGGTCATGCGTAGATTGTATTGTTCTTATCAAGCCCTCTGCCAGTGTAAAGGGGGTCTCAGACCCAGTCAAGTTGTTTTAACAGATTTGTCTGGGATTCCTCCAGTGTTCTGGAAAAATACAACAAAGCTTTGATTTCATTTGATTTCGAAATTTCTTCTAAGAAGTCCATATTTCACTGATCAAATTGAAACGAACCCCATAGCAGGTGGACTAAATGCTCGCGCATCTTCAATCAATGGACACATTTTGAAAGTCCCGTGCCGATTTTTAGAAGGCTGAACTACTAAACAATCTAGACGCAACCCAACCTGCCAAAAATGCAAGTCTAATGCAACATAAGATTGAGATTAAGAAAAATGAGTAATATTGATAGTGTTTCATACGTTTTACAGCATCTCAATTATCCACAATTATGCAGGGATTCCCGAACTTACAACACAAAACAATTCCGAAAGGGGCCTGTAAAGATGCGTCGTTTCTTGACTTATTTTGTGTATTTACTTAACTTCGAAAGATGTGGTGTCGCAGTAGGAGCAGAATATGGCATGCCTCGATTGAAGAGAAAACTGAAGGCCAGTACTGGGGTATCAATTCGGCAGTTTATTTACAACTTTTACTTACTGCCGTCCGCTTCCATCACACCGCCTTCTTTGTGTTCAGAATGTCTCAGCAGCACACAGGATTGGGCGACGAACGCTGAAGTATGCAACATACCCCACAATATTCAAGCTGTGCATGAATCTGACAACGATACCAGTCCAAGGTTGTACCGTGCCGCGGCGTCGATTGTTGGAAACCATTCGCATATGAAGTTCGAATGATTTGACACTGATGTTCACAAACCACAGACCACGCGTTCTCACCACTCCTGAAGTACATGTAAAGTCACCGATAACGAGCACTGACAGGACAAAGATTATATCGCGTATATAATAACTGGCTTTACAAGGATGACCTTGCCACTGTGGTTGAACGTAGTCCTAAAAATCTCTAGGACCTTAGGCTTGAATCAACTTGGTGAACGTTCGGTACTTTTGCCTTCCTTCTCAATTCGCCCACGCATCATTAAAATATTTCGTGTATTTGTCGCGGTCCCCTATTTCTACGCCGCCTCCACTTCCTTAATACCACGGAGGAGGCAAACGCTGCCTGAGCTGCAGTCCCTTCAAATAGCAGTAGGAGCTATACTGTAGTTCGACCTTCCATCCGACCACAGCCAATGCTATAGTACGATGCAAAGAGTTAAGCAGCGCCAAAAGTGGATAGTCATGGCACTCATCGCTATCACCGTCTAAATTAATCGCGCACTGTGAACTTGCCACGATCCGGCGCGTTTCTTTGTGCCTAATGCGGAGAGAAAGTTGTCTGCTTCTTGAACAGGAGTTGCGTGTGACTTCAGCTAGGGACAGGAGCGGGGTACTGGAGTACCAGCAGGAGGGGAGAGCCTGGAGTCTCAACGAAATGGACTGTTTATTACATCAATAGAAAGCACAACCCTTGCAGCTCTCTGCGCCTTATAGAGGTCCGTCTTTTTCCTTATCTCCACAAGTAGGGACTTGTGGGGAAATATTCAGCGGCCAATACGAATCGAGCAAAGAAACTTCTTAAGGTCATAGCATGGCCCATGACACTGCCTCACTCAGTAGGTCATATCACAAGCACACTTCACCGAAGTTCCTTGTATCAGTGACTCACTAGCTGCTTTCTGAAAGGTCAAGTCGTAGTCAATTTTGCAACATGTGGCATGCTCTTTGAAAATGCCTTCCCAGTTGGTCGTGACGCCACTGATGGTCCGGTTGCTTTTGTGCTTGGTCTGCGGTTCTTCCCAAACGTAGTTGGCCGGACGAGAAGGGGACCATTTTAGAAAGCCGTCGGTTTAGGTGGTCCTGATATAAAAATACGTGAACAATGCGCGAATAAGAAAGACGAGGAAGGAGTGTCCTAGAGCGAACTTGGTTGGCGAAAAGATAGGCCGCAGTAGGAACAAAAAATACTTTGAGGGATACCGATCTATTGGGAAGGAGATCAAGGAGTGGCGCTCCTAGCGGCCACCTCGGGAATTAACGCTGTGTTGCAAACGAACCCCACGACCGCTGTAATTGGTGCCTTCGCCACCATGGAAGACGACGACGCCAGTTTCGTGAAGGCTATACAACCCTACTCTTCTCTTCTAAACGCGTCTAGATAGAAGAAATCTTGATCGCTCTTGCGGTTCAATCTAAAAAAATCTTAATAAGCAAAACAAAAAAAAAAGTGCGGTTACGAGTGGCTGAGTTGGAGCCGCGCCGTGTCTGTCGCGAGCGCTGGATCGTACGTGGCGGGCGCGGCGTCCGTGGTTTGATTATTAATTCATAAAACACGCACCTCACTTTTCAGTTACCGTGCCTTTTGCGACAATCATGTACTACGTCGGCGAAAGCAAGTGCTGCCTCGTTGAAGGAGACGATAAGCTCAACTGCAGTCATCTCATTTAGTGCTGCGTCCCTGCACAACCGACGGCGGACATTGCACGCATCGTCGCGTACGTGCTGCGGTCATCAGTGCTGCATATACCCGGTTCAAAAGTATTCTTCGACCTCTGGGGTACGCACCAAGTGCGCACTATATCGCTGCGAACAAATAGGCAGCGAGTGCGGAAACGATGCGGCGTTAGGATAGGCGAGTGCTAGCGTCGGAGTTGTTTGCCGCACAGAAATTGTTTTTGCCGGTGAAGATGACAATGAACCCGAGCGCCCTATAGTTCGATCTCGCCACCAATATTCCGTTTCACTATAACTTGACGAACTGTGGATTCTGTGGCTCCCTCCACTCAATAAGAGCGTCGGAGTGAGGCACGTGTCCCACGTCACGGAAGCGTTTGTGTCCTTCTGCGCCAAGGAACCGGCTGCCGTCTGCTGGCCGAGAGCAGGGGGGGGGGGGGGCAAAAATACTCTAAATAATCTTTGGCAATACAAATAATATAAGACATGGCAAAACAGTGAAAATACTTCTAATCTAGGAATTTATAAAAATCAATCGCTATACGCATCGGAAATGCATTTGAGAAAATAAAAGTCGTCTAGAATCCCCTGTAACGCCGAATTAGAGGGCAGCTCTTCAGGAGGAGGAGGAAAGGGTACTGAGGGGACAAGGTGAAAAGTCCCCCACTACCAACATGGGTGTGGATCGACGCGTGCTTAAAGGGATAATAAACCAATATTTGGATTTAAAAAAATGCAGGAGATGTAGCCGGGACGCTACAATCCCTACAACACAACTCGTAAGGCGACATCTCAAATGGACTGCCGTATTTCTGGAAAAAGAGGTCGAGATTTAACCAGGCCGACGAGGCGCGTGACGTAGAGATATCTCGTTTCCTCCTCTCTTCGCTTCGCTCCCTCAAGGCGGCAAGGCGGAGAAGACGCGACATCGTTCCCTCTCCTTCTCGAAAAAAAACATGACGTAAACATTTCTGTCAAATGCGCCTCCTTTTTTTTAAAATACGGTCGTCCGTTCGAGATATCGCTGTAGGAGTGATGTTTTGGTGTTTGTAGCATCTCGTTGCACGCTTTTGCCGCGTGTTTTGTGGAATCCAGATTTCGGTCCAGCCTCCCTTTAACGTACGTCGCAGAAAATGCATATCTTTGGTAGAGCATCGCGTGTAAATTTGGCTGGAATTTAGCGGGGCAATTTATACCCTAAATTTAGCGGGGAAATTAATCCACTAGATTTGGCGGGGAAATTATTGCCCATAAATGAGAGGAAACATTTTTTTCGCTAAATTTAGCGGGGACATTTTTTCGGCTAGATTTAGTGCAGAATTTAGCGTCATCGTCATCATCATCGTGACGTGATGACAATGACGTCATCAGTGACGATGACGACAACGATACGGATAAGGATGACGTCAACACGATGACGTCTACCTCATCGTCATCATCATCGCGCGGTTACGCCGACGCCGACGGCGACGGCGACGGCGACTCCGCTCAAGCCGGAAACGGGCGCCTAAGAGCTGCGCTTTAAAATGGAAAAGCACTTTAAAATACGAATGTAGGAATACCTTTTGGTGGGGCTGAAATGCAGACACGGTAATACATTGCTACAAAAACATTCTTTTTATGCTGTGGTGCACTCCTTAGTGCATAAGAATAACAAGAAAGCATGATCTAGAACAGGGGTGGCCAGGCTGACCCGGCCTGAGAGCCGCAATCAAAACCACGAAACTTCCAAGAGCCGCGGGGGAGAGGGGGGGGGGGGAGAGAAACTTTCGTTTAGAGCAATAAACGAAACTCGAACTACTTTCGCTCTATCCGAGTCAAAAGCAGCCCAATTGACCCTTTCCGAAATTGCTCTTGGCAACAATGAGCCGCTGCCTTGACGGCGCTCGGAAGTGGGGCTGGCCACTATGATCGGGCAAGGCGCTGCCATTATGTGGTATGCGCCCGCGATTGCGAGCTCCACCGCCGCGGGTCCTGATTGGTTATCCTGCACCAGGACCGAATGCGCAGTTCAAGTTTGTGACTGAGTTTACGAGGAAGCACCTTAGCACGAAACGGCGACTGTTTTCGTGGCTTCGCTCTTACTTCGCGACTGAGACAGGCCGTAGCATTTTTGTGGACGACGCTGGCCACATTGGCGATGGAGTCGCTTTCGCGTCTTCGTTGGCGATGCGGTTTACATCGACGATTGAGTGGCTTGTAACGCCGTCGCTTCCGACGTTTGCATGATCGCGTCCCTTATCGCGTCTTCGGCAGCATCAGTATAAAGAACGTATGCTCTGGCGGCAGTGGCGGTCTTCGACACGATGCTCTCCTCCTGCGCCTTTCAGCAAAGTTGAAAGCAAATACCGTTAACTCTATTTTCGCGGCTTCAATATTTCGGAAATTTTACGAAGTGTGGGTTAGAAAATATTTGACGGACACAATATTTCGCGATTTGGAGGGGTACGCCACGCCTAATATTCCTTACCATAGGTGGATTTATTTTTATTTATTCTTTGCGATATTCTTTAAGTCCCGGAATTCGGCGAAAAATAGGTCCTCAGGAAAATTAAGTTGTTTGCAGTGGGTGTTGGAACAACTTGTTGCACCAAGAAGTGGTGGCTACCAGCAACGTTCGAGAGGTAGCCAGTCTGTCTGAACTGCTTCAGCCTATAACCGTGTATCTTTCGTGTTATGTTTTCCCCCCGACGTTTGATAACGATTTCCCGGTTGCTTCGAACAACGGATCAGCCGGGAAGGAAGAGAATGGTACACCTGGAAGAAGACAGTACCCGAATTTCAGAATTGCCACACGCCACGCCCGAATAAAGTATCCACGGGGAGAGCTGTGCGCGTGTGCTCGTAGCTATGATAGTTATTTTTACTGCGCGAGCTATCACAATGAATCCTTGTGCACGCGCGCATATCCTGACTTACCGCTCATTCACATTGGAAGCGGCTCCGCGTTCGCAAAGCGGTTGCGAACAACGTTACTTGGTTGCGAACGCGGTTGTATAAAGATCCAGTACAATTTCACGCGCATTTGATGACATCAAATGCGCGTGAGATTTACTGCGTTCGCAACCGCTTTGCGAACGCGGATCCGCTTCCACTGTGAATGAGCGGTAAAAGGGCCATGAACGATATCGGGTTCCAATGTTCATGGCTTTGAAGAGGAGGTACTTGCACGGACCGCCACTGATTCAGAAGCTTCTTGGTCGCAGTGAAATTGCGAGAATAAAAGGGATTATGTCTTTCAGTCTTGCCTTCGCAAAGCTTTGAAAGGCGCTACGGTGGCTCTCCAGAGTGCTGACCTCTGCGACTGTATACCACATAATGGCGGCCGCGGCCCCGCCGGAGCGGCGCACGTGACCACTCCCAGCGAGTTCGCATAGTTTGGAATCGGCGCCGCTAGATGGCGCGGCAATGCTAAAGGGGTCTATCGTACGTATGACTACGAAACCGTAACCTTTCTTTCGATTTAAAACGCGTTCCATTTTTCTTTTTGGGGAAGTGCTCGTGTGACCGGGAGGAAGAGAAAGTAGGGGGGGGGGGAGGGGAGGGAGCCGCGAGCCGCACTTTACCACGCGAAGAGCCGCATGCGGCTCGCGAGCCGCCGCTTGGCCACCCCTGATCTAGAATATGATATTTTCGTTTTAAACCAGCAAGCGAGTACTCACTGCATGTTGTAACCTGAATTGAGCTCGATTAAAAGTTTTCTTGGCAATGCAGTGGAAGGTACCGGCACGCGTTCCCTCTCCCATTTTGTGCGCTGAAGAAAGCTGTGGAAGGGCTCTCCTTTCCCGGGAATTCCCAGAAAAGTTGTCGTGGAAAATAACATCATGTACTTCGGGAAGTAGTAAGCGAAACAAGCAATTTTTTTCACCGTGACTCGAGCGCAGTTTCATCTGGGCACCTGTTAAGTTTCCGAGACAAAATTTCACGGACATGTAAATCGGTTTTGTGTCTGCCAAATTTCCTCGTGAAGTCACTACGATTATGTCAAATCCGGACGCCTTTTCAGCAGTGACCCATGACGTAACCTTTGAATGCAGTTCGAGGAACTCGCAGTCTTGTATCTGTTAATTGATGGCGACGGCAGCGCCTTCAAATTTAGGAATCTACCGGAAAATCGCCCGGATAAAGTGTTGCAAAATGTTTTTTTTAAACTTTTGTACAATAAAAAAGTTTGTCATGTGCGGTCAGGGACAGAAAACGTCCCGGACGAAACGTGGTCTTGACCCTGTGTATGGAGGTAAATTTGTTTTTTAATTATCAGAAAATACATTGGTTTTAATAGTATCGCGATACCAAGAATACGCCCGCAAATGTATTTCGATGCAAAAATACAAAATACATTTTGTAAATTTGTAACGCGACACAGATATATAAATACATAACGTACTCATGAAATACCATCGCGATAGCGCCCAACCCTGGCCAAGAGTCGTCTGTTGCGGATCCAACCAACTTGGGATGAACGTCAACCGCCACGATATTGCCGTCCGTTAGAGTAGCGAGCTTTTCAGGAACAGTTCATGAGGCAACCATGCTCTCAATTTATTCGCGAATCTGTGGCGGGTGCTAATGCCAGGATGATATTTAGAGCGGAAGCGGTCGATTGCACAGCTGCGATCTCCAACGGTCACGGCGCTACAGGAAGAAAAATATCGGGAGCGGATACGAATGTGGCGTCACTTTTTTGTTTGTTTATATCGTCAACATTTATTCCTCACTTTTGTATATCTTCGCTAGAGATGGACCCGCGCGAGTTTAACTGCCGTTAAAAGAAAAAGAAACATATAACTACGTTTTGTCGCGGACGGCGCTGTTGCTGTGGCGGCATGGTTGAGGCCTCGGTGGCCTCAACCATGAAGCCTTATGAGGTGACTTGCTCCGACACTCTTATTGGGTCGCGGGGACCTCAGCTTCCACAGTTCGCCAAGTTATCGGGAAACTGAGTATAGGTCAATGCAGCTGAACAGAGCCAGCCGGATCTTGCTTCCGTGGTCGAGGGAGTGCCCGTGCTTGACTGAGCACGTGTTCGCGTATTTTGATACCAGAATTTCCTGCGTTACGCTTTCTGCTAGTTGGCTCTATAGCCATTTTCACCACTAGAAAAACGCAAATTTTGCGCATTGTTCATACGCGACACGAAGTAGTTCTTATGAGATTTGGTTATCGGAGGAAAAAGCGATGCTCTTGGCTTTTGGAACGTGTACGTCTGGATAAGATAACGATAATGATAATATT
The DNA here is from genome assembly GCA_037355805.1 of Ixodes ricinus. Classification (NCBI taxonomy): domain Eukaryota; kingdom Metazoa; phylum Arthropoda; class Arachnida; order Ixodida; family Ixodidae; genus Ixodes; species Ixodes ricinus. The sequence goes on from JAZHYW010020886.1 coordinate 12,463, forward strand.
AAAATTTTTAATATTATCTAATAAAAATAATATTAAAAAACATCCACAACCTGATTACTAATGTGCTGCATTGTCGAGTACGCATGAACACGCTTCTCACTGTTCGATGTTCGTGGACACCATTCTTTTGTTAACTTCAGCATTTGGAAAAAGTTTTCTAAAGTAACACGGACCATCTTAAAACTAAGTAATACTGTCTCGTTTTTTTTCTTAAAATTAATATTTTGATAGTTCATCTTAGGCACGATGAAAAATTCTTCAAACTATTGGCCCTGCAAATGCAACTTTTAAAAGCATTTCACAATGTTGGCGTCAGAAATGAAACTAGTTGATTTACGAACATTTGCTCACGACCTACCCTTGATATGATATCAGTGACATGACCGCTAAGCAAACTCCGACGTTTGTATTCCGTCAACATTGCCAATTTATATTAAGGAGCAGCAGAGACGTAACTTTCGGAAAGTTTGGCTAAAGTTGAATGCTAGGCCCCACTTTATGGACTTGTGTTGACAAATCTTCGTTCGCTGAAATAAACTCACTTTGTACATCTCCGCATCGACAAAGCTGCACTCTTGCGAATTCGTTTTGGCATATGACATAGTGTGGGTCCTAGGCACTTTTGAGCTGCCTGTAATAATATTCTCGCCGGAGGGGACCCGACAGTTCTATTGAAATAATCGAAATAATGTGAATGACCTAGGTCGAGAAAAATTGTTAAAGCACTTTAATGACTGATGGCATGGAACCAAGCAAGGTGTATACTTTATTTCAACTGATATCCATAAAATTCAATTGATCTAGTGTTTATACCGGAAAACAAATATGAAAATCTAAAACATTTGTGTATAACACCATGAATAAACAAGTCGCCTGATGTACACGTTACCATTACGTCTAAAATAAAATAAAATGAAAGATAAACGATCGATACCTACTTTTGCGAGTCCCTTCTACGGTCAAAAACCATATTTTGGGTTTTAATTCAAGGCAAAGAACGGTATTGCTTTCATTAAACACACATAGTTGATCCTTTGGCACACTATTTTTGGCAAGAGTCTAGATGCGTGATAATAAAAATTAATTTAGCTACTTATTTCAAATGTTCTGGCACTAAATCACTGAGCAGACTTGAGTTTTGACGAGCAAGCGAGTTCCTAAACATCGTGCCTGCTTAGCCTATCAACATAATCAATCTGGGTCAGGGCAAACGGCTCTTTTGCCCCCTCCCCTTCACACTTAACTGGTAGGCTGACGGTGAAAATAACAAAAACGAATTACAACATTAGTGCAGAAGGGGTGCACATAATGATTAAATTGAATAACGCGGGACTACACTTTAAAATGAGAGGCTAGAAACGCTGTGAAACGCGACGAAAGCACGAATACACCTTCGCGTATGCGCGGAGATCAGAGCGGGGCTTCGAGTTGAAGCCACCTCAAAGCGGCAGCGTCACGTGACTCCTAGATGGGGGCTTCCATGGGACGGTGGGTGTTAAGCTCTATTAGCACCGAGAGGAACCGATTCTAGCGCTGCAATTGCTCGACCGTGAAGTAGTGTCCAGTATCTCGTAGCGGGGAAAGGTATTTTCTCCGAGTTGCTTTGGTTTTGTTGTGTTTTAGGGCGTAGCAGGAGAAGCTGTTTGCTCAAAACGTGAGTTGGGCGAAACCTAAAAACAGATCGGAATATGCCAAATCAAAGGATCGGAAGTTGTGTGTAGATTACGATGGAATCTTACGATAGCTTCATGGCCACCAACACCGATCGGATGTTTGGACGTGAAGACCAACGACCGTATTTCCACGTGCTCTTCGCAAATTTCCCAACCTCAAACAGCAAAGAAAAAAAGTAATGGAAACTAAAATGTTTTGTGAACGTCGCGCAACTATGGATTACGGAAATAACGGCAAATATCTCAACCACTTGAGCGGCCACTCAAATCGGTGGGAAGGCCTACACTCTTAGAAATAGGGGGTGTATAGGGGCACACCCCTTTTCTTATATGTAGCACACCAAAACTACATTTGGGCATTCAGTCCACTGACATCGAACTGGCGATACCAACTTTTACGATTGGCTTGTGTGGGAGCCACTGGTTTCCCTCCCCGAGAAGGCGTAAGCCGCGGACGTGCCGGCCGGAGTTGCCTGGCTTCGAGCTGGCTCGTCCCGTATCGTGTTGGAGAGACTACGTCACCATGCTGGCCTACTCTCTCGCACTCCTCCGCACGTCTCCCCCGTCTTAGGAGACGACCGCGATCCCGCGGGGGAAAGTCGGGCCTGCCCTCCGAGTGGACGGCCGTGTGGTCCAGGACTCTGGATTGGACTCCGGGCAACGGGTCGAGTCGCAGCGCGAGCTCGTCTGACCGGCGATGACTCACGCTAGTGATTCCCCTGGCTCTGACAGTCGGCGTCCCCACGACCTGGTGGATGTCAGTCCTGCCGAGAGCCATGGCCCCGAACTCCTGCGACGACGGGTAGCGGCGTGAGCTCGTCCGACCGGCGACGACTCAGCTCGCAATTACCGCTTTGGCTCTCAGGTCGGCGGGCGCTGCGGGCACACTCTGTGTCCATGGCTCGCTTGACCGCAGTGTATTGTGGGGACCCCTGGTACTCAATAAACGCTGTTGGATACCGGTATCATCGTTGTTGGCATGGCGTTGGCCGAACCTGGCGCGGCGACCGCCCTCGCTGGTAGCTGCCGTCGGCCGCGCGGTGGGACGGACATTGATTCCCCTTTGAGGACCGGTCTCCAGACGTAAAGGTGCGTAATCCTCCCTCCCTTTATTCCCACACGTAATAGCCGTTGGATGTAACGTACTAAATAGCAAATGCGCGTATCAAAGACTAGAAGAAAAAAAAGGTTTTGCAGCCGTGCCAAAAAAACCTTGCTTGTCTTACGGCATCCTTTGATGCGTACATTAGCTATTTTAATAGGTTGTATCGGTCGAATATCAAGGCGCTCTTGAAAGTTGGTGTCCACGGTTCGACGTCTTTTGACTGAACGCCGAATTGTTGTTTTAGGCAGTTACATATTGAAGAATGGGTGTACCCTTATACACCCCCGACTTCCCAGAGTGTAGCAAGGCGCACGTCTCTCGCTGCCTAAGACCAGCTGCCTCGTTAAATTGACATGTTCGCGCGACCATTTCTGACGTAGAACTAGGTCTTTCCCGCTATTGCAAAGGGTGCAAAGTTGGAAGGTCGATGTTACAAAAATAGGGTTACGGGAAGTGACGTCACACAGATAACACCGGAGCGCCTACCGATTTGCATCACCGCGCTCCCTGACGGCGTACCGTCCCTGCTGCCGAGAACCTCGCAGTGCTCACGCGCGTACTTTTAATGTGATAGTAATGTTTAGCTGCCCCAACCGGATTTCTCGGGCTCTCTGGCCTCCTAATGCGCAGTAGGTGTGTGCAGTAAACTGTTGCCTCTTGGATTCTCACACTCTTTCCCATTCGCACCCTATATGAAGGATCTGACGACCTTTACGTAATCCTATAGGTCGTCCTTGATATCGGTCTAGAGGTCGTCCTAGACGTCGTCCTCTATGACGTCATCCTTGACGTCGTCCTAGCGGTTGTCCCACAGGTCGTCCTTATTAACCCAACAGAGGTCGTTATATACGTCTTCCTTGTGGTCGTCCAAAGGTCGTCCTTGAGATCGCCCTAGAGGTCCTCCTAGACGTCGTGTTTAATTTCATTCTCTAGGATGCCGTCCTTGACGTCGTCTTGAACGTCGTCCTTAGCGCTGTCCTAGACGAATGCTATCGCATTTCTTAGACAACCAACAGTAGTGCTTTTCTGCTGCATTTTCTGATCCACTGTCTTGCTCGCTCAAACGCCACGCGCTCCTGTCTGATTTAAACGCCGATAGAGTCCGTTCTTGTAGCCCTGATTCCGGAACCATCGCACATCGCTATGGACAGTGGCATAGCGCCGAGCTCGCGTCCTCTGCGGCAAGGGCAGTTCACGCTACTCTCAGGCGCGAATCAGCATACCGGTAACCACCCCCCCCTTCCCTTTTTGATTTCTTGTGCCACCCACACGTAGTTCTAAGGATATCTGCGGAGGAGAGTACACCTGTACACCGACCATTTTTTTAAGGTGGGCCCATTCCGTATGGAGAGTTTAAACCTTGACCTAGAACTTCCAGTGAGAATATTACTATAAGGCGTGCAGGTTCGTCTGCTCTTTGCGCACCTCGTGCCTTTTGTTTACTCTCAAAACACGTCCACTTGCGTGTGTTTACCCCCGACCTCAACCAATGACGGCGGGAGCTTTTCTGCTTCGTCATCACGCGTTCTGTACGCGTGCTTTATGTGGCCCTTTTGATCGGTTTGCCCCTTTACGCTGTTTCGATGCGCCAAAGACGTCCTTTAGTACACTGGCTCGCCGTATAGACCCCTTTTGAAAGTCACATGCCGATTATTAGAAAGTAGGAACCCCTGCACAACGGCGGAACGACTGGCATCATGGAAATGTACAAGTCATTTCACTGGATAAGGAACGTCGGAGCGCGGCTAATAGGAGCCGATGAGCCAATCAAACAGCGTCGAAAGTGCAACGTCATTGCGCTCGTCACCCTTTCCTATGGTTGTGTTTTTACCTTTCCTTTCTATCATACCTAACGTATAACGTGTGCAGTGACGTTGCGCTTTAAGTTGGCTATTGTGGAAGGATTCTAGAGCTGCAATCAGAGGGCAGTTCTTCGATAAGGTTCCATTAAATTGTCGTTGTTCCCTTGCCCTTTTCGAAGTGTTGTGCGGTGGTGGCGAAAGCTCTCGTGGCACTAAATCCCCCACAATTATAGTTGCTACTTTAATAATAATAATATTAATATCAATAATATTAATAATAATAAATAAATATTAATAAGTGCTAAATTTGATTGTGCAGAATGAATACAATAATTTTGCAAGGTTGGTTCGTCAAAGCCGTCAAAGGCTTGTGTTACTCAGCCAAAGAAGCACGTGGTGAAAAAACAGTATAAAAAAACAGTGGAGGGCTTGAGCAAAAATTATGTCAGTTCTCAGGATAAAAAAATCAGGAAAACTCAAAGTCAAACTATAGTCACACGAAAGTCACACGAATGTCACATAAGATACAGAGGAAAGGAACACATACAAGACTGAAGCTTTCGTCAAGCACGCATGATGTATAGAAAAATACTCCAAGATGCATAACAGCTTCGACATTTCAATTAGCGTCAAAAGTAATAATAAAATGGAACAGAGGAAAAAAAGTGTTGTTAACCTAGAATGAAACTAACCCGCGCCCTTGCTTTTTTCGCAATTGAAAGAAAAAATTTATGTATCTTTGTCATTCCTATAGACATGGCATAGAGCTTTTCTAAGCTTCTTTTGGATGTCATGTTTGAAAAGTGGGGCGTAAAGAATTAAGTATATGCGGAATATAAAATGAATGCATATTTTACCCTACCAAGTGTAGCAACTCGGAATGAGAAATCGTGAAAACTTGAGCAACTGCCCTGAGACCGAGCGAAGAGATTTAAATTCATCATTCCAGCTGTGATTGAGTACCACTTCCCCAAAACAAATATTGAAAATCGGGCAGTAATAAAATTTGGAAAACATTTAAATTGGAGGCCGTAAGATTACAGCGTACATTTCTTTGAATTTCCTTCAAAATGCTGTTCACCTTTGTTTGCCATAAGATCAATATTTGGACAAGAATAGTTATACCTTAGTGTAAGTTGCTGTGAGCTAAAGAATTAGCAATTCGCTTGCGAACAAAGAGAGGCATAAATGTTTTGATAAGATAACGTAAGCAGGAAACACTCTTGGTTTTGAACATATTTTTGTGTGATGAAGAATTCTATGATAGGTCTGAATCTAAGAGTATTCCAAAGGTATTTTACGTTGTCTGAAGAGGAATGTTAACACAGTGGCACGCGATTCGTTCTGGTGTGTGTAAGAAAATATGAATATTTAAAGAAACAACATTTAGAGGACTGTGAAAGCTGACGAGCTTTGTATTAGAGATCTTTATATCAGCTAGACTACGATTAAACCAATCCATTAGTTGATATAAAGGAAGTTGGAGCATCTGTATTGGTGTTGAATAGGAGAGGAGAGGCGTCAGTGAAAGAGTGTCATCAGCGTATCAGTAGAGAATGCAGCCTCAAACTGCAGTACACATATCATCGACAGAGATTTTAAACAATAGTGGCAAAGAAACAGATCCCTGTGGCACACCAAGTTTCAAGAATACTTTAGAGCTATGCACACCATTCACCGAAACCGTTTCTGAGCGCTCAGATAAGAAACTCTTTAACAGCAACAAGACAAGATTCGTAAACCTATACCTGATAGTTTGTTGACTAAAATAAAGTGACTAACTTATGGAGTGGTTTTCACACGTCAAGAAAGCACGCACAAGCACATAAGTTGCGTTCAAAGCCATAATTTAGGTCGTCCGAAAGAGCGCCAAGGAGAGGTTGTGTGCCTCTGCCGGCACTGAAACCATACTGATTTGCAGACTTTATGTTGTGCTTGTCTATAAAAGAAACATGGTGAGAAAATTTAATGCCTCTAATATTTTTGCAAGACATAGCAAAATGGAAAGAGGCCTATAGTTCTTAACCTTACTATGAGAGCCTCCTTCAAGATAGCTTTAACTACAAAAAATTTAGTTCATCAGGTATGGAAGCGGATTCGATTATACTGTTCAACAACAAAAATGTGTCCCAAATACAATTGAAATTTCTGCGTAAATCTCTCAGCCGTACGCCATCGTGTCCTCGAGATTTACTCGACTTCAAGCTAAATATTATAGATTGTAAATCATCAGCTCTAATCTGTGGAAGAAAAGCGGAAGCAGAGTTTGAGTAAGAAAAGGAAAGACATATGGTGCTTCTTCGGAGTGTACCAGGAAAGGTGGCAAAATCATTTGAAATGATTATCAGTCATGAGGGAATAATGCCCAAATGCATCTTGAAGATTTTTTTTCTATGCCCGGCAATACACGGACAGAATTCGGTAATTAATGACCAAGTTTTCAAGGAGTTATTTTGATATTCCGATAACTGTTTCTGGAAGTAAATTTGCTTAGCCAAGCGAATAAGCGCAGTAACTTTGTCGCGGGCAATTCGAAATTTTTTCTGAAGAATTTGATTATAAGGTGAACGTCGGCCACGCATCCAGGCTACTTCTTTAAGTTCAATGGCGGATACTATGTCAGTAGTTATCCAACGTATGTGTGCCTTTCTTTGTTTCAGAAGTATTACTTATTTCGGTGCAGTTTAAAACTGCAGAAAAACCTGAACAAACAAAGTATAGATTTCTGAATGGCTTATACATCGCTGTAATGGAACCCGGTTGTAACCGGAGAAATATTTATGAGAAGTCTTATTGTCAGCAATTACAATATGGCGGATATTTGTATTTCTCTCTTGAGGGACCTGTTTTACAAATTCGATTTGACACTCTACGAAATAGCGATCTGCCATTTTTTTCTTATAACTGCCGTCTTAATTGCCGACGATGTCCTCAGGTTAATATAATCTATCGATGAGCTCACAAGTCTGTCACCTAAACGTTTTGCTCTTGTTGGTGCAAGAACGTAGGGTTGAATTCCGTATTCAGTCAATAAGGGTAAGACACTTGCAAACAAGTAATTTAGAGGGTTTTAGAAGATAAATGTTGATCTCTCGTGTGATGCAGAGGGTTGCATTTCCCGGCAAATATTGAATACAGCTGTGTAGATCAGAGAGAAAACTAGGAACACTTTATGAATAAATATCTCAATCAGTAGAACCGTCACTTGCCCAAACCGATTGAGCCCTTCGATCACTGAGAATTTCAGCGATCGCTTATATATACCATAATGTAAGCTGGTGGCAATATAGGCAAATTTCCCGACCCGCAACTGTTCTGTGGTGTGTGATGGGGCATAACGGGATCCATGGTTCATCTGGGATTTTGCAGGTGAGTCGAGGACTATTTATCAAACACCTGAAAATGCGGTTTTGGTGTATTGCTTTTCGCCGAGGATATAACTGCGAAATAGGCAACAATATCATTACACCGCAAAGTTCAAATTATGGCCTTCGAAGACTGGAGAACCTTAAAAATGTTTTGCAGAAAAATTGAGTGAAAGGCATATTTGGATACATTTGATAATTATTACATGGCTGTACACGCTTAAGAAATAGTCTTTAACTTTATTGTCGAACCTGTTTCAACAGACGAATGCAAAAGCCTTTAGTGTCCTCAGCACGCGTAGGAAGCAAATTTGCGCCATATAAATACTAGGGAAACAAATATATTTGTTTCACTTCCCTTCAAGTAGTGTAGTTGGATTGTGATGAAAGATGACGCACATCCTAAAAAAGTAGTCAACATATTATGACTCAGAGAAACACTTTCCAGCCGCAATCGAAGTAATTATCCAATTTAAAATGCGCTGATAAAAAAATTCTGCTACAGTGAACCGAAGATAATAAATTATGCTATTCAACTAAAGAAAATCACGAAATTTTTATTTATATGTCAATAAATTTGTAAAGTTATCCGCAATCTAGCGCAAGACCTTAACTTTATGTCCCAGAAAATGGATTGCTTCAGTGTGTATTACAACTTATATTTAAGATATGGTAAAAAGCCTAAATTTTTGGTTTGTTGTATTCTATACATTTGCGATGAAATGACAAACCCAAAAGATCGCGTTGGAGACGGATTTCTTTTACATGTCAATCACGTCTTTATTTTTCGGGGGTAACGAATTTCAGATGTTTTAGAGTATTCGTTCATTCAGTCTTATATATCGCTTTATTTTGAAGTGCAAATGCAATCTCTTTTGATAGTAGCCTGTAACCTTTCTTGCTGGGATTCATTTGTTTTTATCTTTTTTTATTACATTTTTCCAATTCCATTTTATTACCACACGTCTACTCTTTTATCACAGGCAAGATTGATAGTTTCCGTTATCCAGAGATTGGCGTTATGCGTAAAACCTTTCGAATATTTTTAATGATTGTTATGTTAACCGCACAGTTCATTTTGAATGCATGATATTTTTGGAACAATCCAAATGTCCCGCTGTGAGTTCAAGAACACGTCACCGAGATTTCACATGTTTGTGTAAATGCCTTCATGGGTTATTCCGTCGCCCTGATCTGACGTCAAGTATTCATGTTCACGTTCCAACGCGTTTTTTCTCACTGAAACCATCTCAATAAGCCCCATGACCACGTCTTCAATACTTGTATGAGACCATCCTTGCAGCGGAAAAGTAACGTTTTTACGACTTTTTTTATATTTTTGTTGTTTTCTCGTTTTTGTGGGCTCAATGTGTGTGCATAATTACCAATGAATCAGCTGATCATGAATACAGAAAATAAACGAAGGAATTAATCCACGAGTGACTGAAATAATAAATGCATGCCTGAGTCACAGAATGAATTCATGAAATGATTACAGATATTTCAAATAACCTACGAATTGAAGGCATTGATGTGCCTCTAACAAATCTTGGAACTAAAATTCTTGTATAACTTTTTACCAGTATCAGGCATTGATAGAATTCACACAGCTCATTAATCCAAAGCGCAAGTCTAAAAAATAAGTGCAAGCATTACGGCGAGGATTCGTATGCCCTTAGACATACATATGCCCCTCGTGGTGACAACGTTCCAAAAAAAAAAATCAGTGGGCCTGAGGCATAATAAAAAGATAAGAAAATTCACAAAGACCTTTAATCAGAAACTAAAATCCCAAACTAAAAGTCACCCACAGCATCCTGACATTTTAAGGAAGCTCTCTCCATCAAGCAGTATTTTTAACTCAATTCGTGATTCGATTTTAAGCAAGCGTTCCGTTATAATCGAAGAATCTTCTAAGTCCTATCCTTAGCGACACGAGCAAACCGAAGGAAGTCATAAAATGAAATGGTTCTTCATAATTCCAAATTGGACTCTTTAAAAACGGCTTATCACGAGCAAAAATTTACCGCCAGTGTATTAACATTTTTGAAGATTTTTTGTTTGAATCTCAGCAGTATAAACAATATTGATGTATTTTGTGGTAAAATATAAAACAAAACATAATTTAGATATTCTTGGATTAATTGTTTTCAATCGATTTGTAATATCGGTCATATATAAAGTTTCCATTTACGCTGAATTATTAACCCAGAGATTTTTTTTTGTGTCTGTTTCCTAGAAACCTGGCAGCCTAATGAAAAAACAGATTCAGTCAGGTCATCGAAGTACATAGTAGCATAAGAGGCTTACATTTGTGCGCGCAAATATTATTGGTAAAACATGTGTTGGAACTTGAACAGAACGTCGCCACATTTCTGTTATCGGGAAGATGTCTATCCCACTCTATCAGTTTGTAACAATCATCTGAAAAATGCTTTTTGCCCATTGTCCATTTATGTGAACTTTAAGGGAGAACTCCACGTCACGTTTGTTAGCCCTTTGCACTGGCTCCTCTTTCGGACCCTACCAGCAAAACAAAATAAACTTTCGCCCTACATAAAAAAAAAAGTTTATTTTCTCAATCGAGGATTCTTTACATGCCAAAATACACCTGTATTTTTTTCTTCTGTGCGTAACAAACGGAGCAAACATGGGCACATATTTACTTTTACATAGTTTAGACGTGTGAAACCATGTTGAACTTCACTCTTTTTAAAGGGCTAAGCACATAGTTTAACTTCTTTCTTCTTAGATTTCCTTTTCAACTCATCGCAAATCGCGCAGCGTTACCAAATGTACAGGGGCGAGGGTATACCACTAGCAGTTCAAAAAGAGGAACTGGTGGAACTTCCTTTTTCCCCGGACCTTTCTCTTTCTCTTCACTCGCTCTCTAAGCGATTAAACCTTTGCTCAAAATTCGGAAGAAAAAACAAAAAAAACGTCTGTTTCCCGCTATCCCACCCGTTGTTTCCGCAGTTCTGCGCGCAACTATTCTCCGTTCACCCCTAAAGTGAGAGTGCTGTGGAAGCTACGTGTTCGTTGGGCGAATTCCGCTTCTATATTTGGTCAGGTGATTTTGCTCCCTTGCACGTACCCACACACAAAGAATGGTGTGAGTTGATGAAAGGAAGGCGGCTGATTGTTCCGGCCAGAGCGTATCTCCCACATCACTCTCAGTTTAGGGGTGAGAGGAGTATAGTGAGGTTGTATAGACACGCAGTGCTTGCGTCCAGTGGGTGAGCTGGGGGCCGGTTGACATGCTTTGGATACCGGGGATGTATCACAGTGAAAAGAGGGAAAGATTCCAAAGGAAAAAAGGTATGTACTATCTTTTGGCCCACTGAACGATATGCGATAAGTAAAAGTCCAATCTAAATTGATTTAATAGAACCCAAAGTTCATTTAATGGCCCCTTTATTGACGAGGAATACCTCACCAGGCATCACAATTGGTACAAATTTAGGAGAATTCTTCAATGTAAAAAAACTGCCCTTCTTGTGTTACAAATTGAAAGGAGGAGAAAGTATGACAGTGTAAATATGCACTTCATGTCTTTCATGCTTGCGTTTGATCGTCCAACGCGCACTTCGTCTGGTAGCCACGCAGAAGGTAATTCCGGGCGAGCAGTTGAGTGCATACAATGGTATGGCTTAGGTTTGCATATATTCAGGCTTCTTTTTTTGATCATGCGAAAATGGCCCTATATTTGAACCCTGAAGTCACAACAAAACCTTTGAGAGACAAGAAAGGCGTATCTGATTATTAGATATAACCTATAACTTGGGACTATGAGCATGTCGAGATTTCGTAAGGTGCGCAAGCATGCCCTGTAATAGTTCTACAATATTTATGGTGTTTTTTAAGGCAATAACTGATTAGGAATGATGTTATAATTTCCACAACCAGAAGAATCCTGGTTCTCGTTATCATATTATTACTGCTTTTTTATGCCATTATTGCTGCTATTTTACATTTTGGAAACAGGCAATAAAATATGGAAGAAAACAAAAACGAATAGCATATTGGTGACCGAACCTTGTTAAGGGGTGCAAGTAATGGTACGACAACCGTCAAATCTCATATCCAGTACAGTTGACTAAAATAAAAAAGCACGACACCGTTTTTTTTTAATGAGTTTGACTGATTGCTTTTTTATTCCGTGATTTTGATTACCAACCAAAGTAGGAGTAGCTAAGAACACGAAACACCTCAAGTCATTTGTATTTCCAAGACGAGAGAAGGACATTTAGAACAGTATGAAGATACCTTCCCATACCGAAATATGCAAAAACAATTTTAATTAAAATCAATCGCACGCCTTCCTACCGTAGTTTGCACTCCATAATATTGTATAGAAATTTTTGTCATGTTTGAATCCTGATCAACGCTACATTATTTGCGACACCTGGCGTGTAGGCGGTTATTTTAGAAAACGTATGCCGCGTTCCATTCTGTTGAGAATGAGCGTCCGCCTTTTTATCCATTAGTCTGCATGCAGATGGTTAGGTACAAGCGTCGTTCTTGATTTTGGTTAAACGTAGAACCGTGACAAGAGGCCTTGTGAACATCAAAACTCGGAAGGTACGACGGGGGAAGGTTTTGGACCGTTCACAGTTGTGCCTATAGTCCGTTGTAACTCAAGAAGGTAGGGCGAGGGTAAGACGGGCCGGGGAGGAGGAAGCAGAAAGAACTCTGGAGAAGAGAAGGAGAAACCTCCTTTGCCCTTTAGTGTTCCGTCTGCTTCCTCCTCGCCGGCCCGTCTTACCCTCGCCCTACCTTCTTGAGTTGCAACGGACTATAGTCAGTTTCTTTTTCTTCATTTTTCATCATTTGGAGTCACTCCTGTGGCATCTACCGTGGCCATTTTGGTCACCGACGAGCCGACTTTTCGATCGCAGGCTCGTTTAAAGTTCGAACGAAACCGGTACGAGTGAAAATCTAGTACTTGCAGCTGCTTGTTTAAATGGTGGAAACTTCGTTGACTAATGCAATATAACACGACGCAAAAGAAAAGGCGATTTGGAAAAAAAACACTGTTTTTGCGCATGAGACAGTACATAGGGGCGACGGTTCATCAAACAGTCGTCCGACGAAAGCTGAACCGGAAGTACGTCACGCGAAACGAAACATAAGTTCTGGGTATGGCGTAACGACTAGTCGGAGGTTTTTCGTGTTTTCTCGCGTTTAGTTACATATTCGGGGAAAACAAACGTAACTTCAGATTCACGATAAAAAAAAAGAAGTTTAGAACTTTTCTACAACTGCTTTTCTTCAAAAACCTCTTCCTCTTCCTTTTAATTAAAAATGACATCTCTTAAAGAGTTCCCCTGATCTTTTCAATATTTCGAAACGAGCAATATCGAAGCAGAAATTCAAGACGCGACAATGAGATCATACAATTAACAACATCCTCTAACATCTAAATTTTTTTGTTTTGAAGATATTTCATATCTATTGTTTGTTTATCACTAAGCAAGAATAAGCGTGATCATAAGAGGCAAGTCCGTTATTTTTTAAGCTGTCACTGGCTATGGAGTTATCAATGTTTTGAAGGAAGGTTAGCTATCCTAGTTCTCTGAGTGAACACTATTAAAACAACAACTTGGCGCGGTGTCTTTTCCGACCGAATGAAATTGATACGGTTAAGGACATATCGATTTGGCTATCAAACTAATCAAAGCAGCAACCCCCCCCCACCCCAAAAAAAAAAATACAACAGCGGTTAAGAAAATAAGCTAATGACAAGCAAAATGCTTAGCGGGATTGCCTTCTTACCTTGATGAAGACGTCCTCCACGATGCAACCGTCGTCTCCTCCCACGCGTCGAACTCTCACGAGCACGAGAATAGTTCACGAATATCCTCGCAAAGCGCTGTAGCTTGACGGCACTTTTTACGGAGAAGAAATTCTCCAACAAGCCCGACGGCTGTCGTTGCCTTTTAAAAAGCCAGAGGCGTGCGCGCGCGTGGTATCGACCCCGAGTCAAGCTCAGAGAGAACCGACCGCGGTCACGGCTCCGAACGGAGTTGTGCGGGTAAGCGGATATGAATGCAACTTGTTGCGCGGCTCGGAGTTGGAGCCGCGGGGGAGTGAGGGAGCCGTTCAGTGGCGCCATCTCTTGCGCCGAGAAAGTTGGGTCAGCGCATAGGTGGCGTGCGGCAGCTGAAAAAGATGCGTATTTTCGCGTGCCTAGCCGCCCTTTAAAGAAGAGTGCAACGGGCTGCATCGAAGAGCTCACATGTTTTCAAAGGGCAGTCCAACTCGTTTCTAACTGCTTTAGCCTTGAATTATCTACATCAGGATGTGTTGCTCGAAAACACTATACCTTTTGATTGCTGAAGCTGAGCAGGTTGTTATTCATGCTTGTGGATATGCCAGCTGAACAAGCATGACTATACCTTGTTTTTAAAGTCACCTAGCACTAACTTAGCTAGTGGTAGCAAATGCACAAACACGACAAGAGCTGTGACGAGGCATTTTTAGTGTTGCTGATCCCCTTACTACACGGAATATAGCAACGCCATAAACATGTTATTAATTCAGAATTCGAGTTATTCATAAACCGTAGTGCAGGAGGTCTAATAAGTCTGGAATTTAACCACCATTTCCTATTGGCAGCAGGTGCTATTGGAATAGACTAATGGATGACCGAAATGACAAGGGCACGCACCACCAGGGGCGGTGTTTCTCATTGTGAAGAGAGCCCGGAATGCGCTCACCATTATGAGGATACGGACGATCCTCAATTTTACTGGTGAGCTTCGGACGAAGATGTCAGCGAGAACCGTGCGCACAAAGCACTAAAGGCAGTTACGTCTACTTTTTTTCTTTAGCCAATCCTGCCTCCAGGCGCCAATGACGGCATCCTAACAACGCTGTCGTCATGACGTCACTAAGCTCTTGCTTCCTTCTAGTTGGCACTTCATCGGCGACACTTGTTTCGTTTCTTCTATTATTTTTCACCGTCAGTCTCGACCGCAGCCCCTTTTCCCATCCGATGGAGACAACCAAGCAATTCCACAAAGTGCATTGCCAAGGCGCTCCTAAGTCATTAGAGAATTTCAGGGAACCGTTTTTGGACATCCGATACGGTGCCGATGGACCTTCCGGTAAGAACTGCACTGGTGCTACCGCATAAGACTCGCGCATGCGCAGTTCTACCGGAGGGCCCATCGTACCGTATCGGATGTGCAAAATCGGTTCCCTAAAGCTCCCTATTGAGCGTTCGCTTACACCGGCTAAACTAACCATGCACAGATAAAAAAGCAAAGGATCGCGGGGCAATCACTCTTTGTGATTGGTGTAGTTGGTGATAGAAGGCGAACTAAATTAATAAGGACCGTGACAGTGCACTTTCGGTGCTTCCTGCTTGGCTCGTTCAGATCGTAAGCGTCGGCCGAGCACTGACTTAAATTTAAAATAAGCATAGTGCGTTTTCAATTAAACCATGACGGCGGTGTCGCGACATTTGCGGCAAATAGCACGCACTGTGAGAGTATTGGTCGATGGAGGGTAAAGAGCTCTTGCACGGCCAGACAACTCCGGTGAAATATTTGAATTCCAGTAACACTTGCATGAATACTGGACTCGCGCGCACGCTTGTAAAATATTAGGTGTTAAAACCTTTGACGCAAGACTTTGGTAGAAACAAAAATGTCGGCACCGTCGATTTTGCCATCAAGGAAGACGACGGGCTGGTGAAGGCACAGTGAAAAAATCTTATAAATCATTGTCTACCGTATATGGGTTAATATCGCCATTCATTTGGAATCATCTTGATAGATGGTAACACTTTGAATGATTCCTAACCGGACGCCTGGGAAGTGTCACCATCTACCAACGTGCTTTTAAAGAGAAATGTTTCACTCTTCGGCGATTCGCCGGCCTTTGTAGAAAATAGGTTCAAGATGGTGCGTCGTGGACGCAACTGTAACACTCCATTTCCTAGTAGGACCCGAGTTAGGGAGCCTCGGAATGCATCTTATATTTTAAAAGTGTGAAGAAGAGAGAGAAAGAGAGAGAAAAAAACGTTTATTTTAACACGCCTAGTCCGGCGCTTCATGTGAATAAGATACCATCTTATTCGGACCTTAAAAGCAGCTTCAATCGTATTTGAGAACGTAGCTTTTGTGGTAGAATTTAGAGGGCCGGTAAGACTGCCTAGCATGGTTAACTCTTTGAGGCACGTTGACCTAGCTCAATTTTTTTCACGCCGCGTGACGTATCAACCTCAAGTGCGATATAAAAGAACGGGTTTACTGTTTTTTTTTTTTTTAACTGAAAGTGAAACTTTTAGTTTTACCAGCGGAGCTGGAGGCAGAAAAAGAAAGTCACAAAAGCGACTCGGTAATGTCTCTTCCCCCATACAGTTGATAGGATGGAGCAACGAGAACGTATATCACATGAACAAACAATTACAGCAATTATTTGCAATAACAAAAATATGATACCACACAAATAAATTCGAGAAATTACAATTTGTACTAATATTCTAATATATAGGAAATCCCAATAAAACACTGAAACACGAACATAGAGTACACTCCAAAAACTATTTAAAAGTGCAAGCACGATAGGCTCAGGACATAAATCAAAATTACTTTTGAAAAGAATACACACATTAAAACACGGAACAATTTAGATGATGCATAAGTAATGCCGACGCTTCCTCTCTTATTCAAAGGAGGGACTCCCATCCTTTCACAATTTTAATCCGGTCGCCACCGATTGGAGGGAATGCTGCATTGGCTGTCCAATGTAGACAAGCGTGGTGGAAGCGTTCAATCGTTGCGAACAATTATTGGTCTCTTGGCGAGTTTTATTGCTTCATATATTTATTTTCGGCAAAATTTACGGGGTAAAAAGTAATAAATATTTTAACCATATCCCCCCCCCCTCCTTATCTTCTGAAGTTTATCTTATTGTCTTGGTCATGTATTATTTATGTTGTGCACTGACTATTTTACATGGCCTTATTTTTTGTTGGGTATCTTTCATGTTGCGTGAAGTGTTCGCGCACGCTTATCGATGTTAAATTTTGTATTATTAATCCTTTTTGATTCTTGAAGTTAGGTAAGTAATTAGGTAAATAAAGATTTAGACAACACAATATCCACTTAATTTGACCTCCCTGCGAGGATTATATAGAAAACAATTCGAGTTTATTTTAAAGATTCTTTAAAGGTAAAGATTATTATCTTATTGTATCATAATTCCGAGGTTAGCGGCGGGCTGTGGTAGCTTGCGTCTAAAAAAATATCTACTCTAGGTTCTCTAGTCTTCTAAGGTCAAATTTTGTTTTCCATGAGAAATATTCGAATGGTTGAGATTTGTTCCCAACGGAAGAGTGCAAAAAAATTATAATTCACTGTATTTTTTTTTATCTAGCGAAAGTACCGACAGAGCATGCAAACTCGTTCAAGTTTAGCAGCGTCAAATTCTTCCATATTGAACGCACAATGTTGTCACCTTTATATCGTTCTGTTTATTTTGGTGCGTCCGTTTCAGCGACATTACAGCGGTTTCATATTTCAAACCGGACGTACTTTAAAGAGCCGACCTCCCCATCCCTTCAATTTAATTATGAAAGGTGTTACAATTATAGAGCGGAAGATCCACGGCGCTCCCATTGCCACCACTTCCCGAGCAGCCGACATGCGAAGTGAACATCCCATGTGCATCAGGCACACCGAGTGTCCAATTTCACAACTATAAATAGCCCCAGCCTATCAAGACACCATGCGAATATAACGTGTATAGTTCGCCAAAGACATGACAAGAAGCAACACCTCCGTGGCTTCGCGTTCAGGAGTGCACTTTTAAGTATGTAACCGCCGCCGAACCTTTGCACCAAACTGGTACACTAAATTGGCATTTGGCCATGTTTACTATAATAGCAATACAAGACGCTTTATTTTTCCAGCGCCAGCCGTCGAAAGGTTAAGCGATTCAGAATATAATTAAATATAAAAAAAGAAGAAGCCATGAAACAAGCGACGCAACATTATATCATCGTTGTGCACCTTACTTAAAAAAATGATAGAGAAAAAATGAAATACGTTTACCAATTTCTGCAATGCGAAATTAGAGCCCAGTTCTTAAGCAGAAGGACGGAAGTGTACGGAGGGGAGGGTACGGGGAAGGAGGGGGAAGGAGGGGGAAGATACGGAGGAGGAGAAGGGGAGATGCACCATACCTTCCGCCTTTCCTCCTGCGTACCTTCTACTCTTCCTTCATCATCCTCCCCACCTCCTCTTCCGTGTCCTCCTGAATGTCCTCTCGCTCTCCGTCCCCTCCGCTCCTCCCCCTCTGTACTCAAAAGACGGGGAGGGTATGGAGGAGGACGGGAAGTATGGAGCAGCAGTAGGAGGAGAGTGGAACGCGTAGAAGGAGGAGGGGAGTGTGCGGACCTTTTCTACCTTCTCCTGCGTACCCTCCCTCGTTCTCCTGCGTACTCTTCCCTCCTCTTGTGTAGCCTCCCGTCCTCCTCTTCCATGTCCTCCTCCTCCGTACCCTCCCCTCCTCCTCCTTCGTACCCTCCTCCGTATTCTCCCCTCGTCCTCCTGCGTACCCTGTCCTCCTTTTCCTTCATACCCTGCACTCCAACTCAATACCGTCCACTCCGCTCTACCTCCTCCCTACCGTACCCTTCCCTCTTCCTTCTTCCTTGTCTCCCCTCCTCCACCGTGACCCTCCCTTCCCCTTCGGGTTACGCCGACAAGCGAAAGTAAGGCCCGCTTCAGACGGGACAACTTTCGCATCAATTTTTGGGTTTGCTGGGGGATTGGTCTCTAGCTTTCCCTAGATCGACAAAAATTACTGAGATCGGGTCCGGCTCGAAATAAGCGAGCAGCTCGGAGCAATTCGAAGACGTTTGACGCTGCAGCAGTTGATCAGGAACGCGGCATTTTCACGGATGCCCCGTGCCGGTGATAATGACAACTAAAATCTTAATACTTATTTAAAATTCATAGTATTTTTTATTAAACTATTTTAGAAAGACGATTTAGTAATTGAAACTCCATCGAAATATAAAAACACATTTCTTGCGCGTAACTGTGTGTCTAAATAGTGCAAAAAATAAATATTATGATGACGACAACAAATTGCAGCAATGGGTGCTGCGTGTGAACGCGGGCGGACCGTGCTGCTTCTTTTGCGAGGTCCAGTTGCTGGGACAAATTGTCTCGTCCGGATGGGCCTAACGGCGACGGGGACGGCGACAGGGACACAGCAAGACATTGGAACGATCGCCTAAGGGCTGCGCTCTAAAGACTGCCCTTTGAGGACCCCTTGCTGCAGAATTTTCTCGGGCATCTGAGCGATTGTCCAACATGAGTTTTTACCGTGAACATAAAAAATGGCACTTTGAATTCACAATACTCTGAGCTCACGGATATTCTCATCAAATGTTACGTCCGATATGCTTTTCGTCACATTGTCACTTTGTGTGCGTCTTTACGTTAAAAATAAATATTCGAAAGTACTCTGATCAATATATTGGGCAATCAAAAGATTTTTTTAGCGCCCCGCTAAATCTTGGAATGGATGTCCAGGGCGTTGTTGTCGCAGCACCTCCGCATAAAAATTGTTAGCGCTGTTTTATGAAAGCCAGTAAGACAAGGCTGCAGAATCGAAACACCGAATTTTGTTTTAGCATCGACTTGTGCCGCAAGTTACCAAGTCTTATTTTTCAATTCCCCGCGTGCAATTTTTGCCTTGACCTATTATTCGGCCTTTAGCCGCAGTAAGAGGTTGACATATGGCAAGCTGACTGCAGCCTTCAACGCAAATTTTCGGAAACATATCCAGTGTGCCTTCCCAATTTCCCCAAAAAATAGGTTGAACAATGCACTCCCCAAAGTATGTAATCATATTTTTAAATCCTCTAAACCTTTTGTTTGTCATCAACGAAACGTATGCCCATATGCGAGAGAGTGTCGAGGGAGAATCCAGTTGGGAAATTGAACGCATAAGATTGTGCACCTTGCACTCAACCACACTGCCAAAGCGGGCCATTTTTGGTCTTTCATGTGTGGATTAAGCAAAAAAAGGGAGCAGCTAATCGCGCCAAAGGGGGACTCTGGGACGCAGCGAGTTTTCGAAGTGCGGTTACATTTCTTGCGTCAAGCGACACCGTAAAACACGCAACTAGCGCAAACGGGTAACTTCGATTCTTTTATTTTTATACGTCCAGTAAGAGATAAAAACTTTAGTTCCTGTTATTATACAACAGGAGGAGTTGGTAGGTCGCGGCGGGGCCCGTCTACGGGAAGTCGAAGTTTGAAGGGGTAAATGTGGATCATAGTTTTTCGAATGTGATAGATGCTTTCATAGAGATCGACGAAAAAATTTCCTAGAATGTTCAAAGCAATGCCTAAGCAGTTTAAGAAAAAATAAAAAAAAGCGTGATTAAGCTTTACGAGATGGTGCAAAGTGTTGGCCTATTTTAAAGCCATTGTTTTATTTTTAGGTAGGACCCCAGTTACGTTCTGTAGAAGGATTCGGACCATGACGAGGATCTACACCCAGGGAGCTGACGAGCCCATTCGCAGGCAGATACGCCGAAACATGAAAATTGATTTTGCGGGAACGTTTTTGTAAACCGTCGCAGCAGCTAAGTACTAAAATAAAAATAAGTTGCAAAAAACAACGATCACTTCCGCGCGCAGTGAAGTCTGGTATGGGCTTCTAAGTCCGCAGGTGCGTACAAGCTTATTAAAAATTTTGCCCATAGTTCTGCATCGCAGAATATTATGCCGGAAAAGGGAAACGTTGCAAAAAAATGAAACACGTTTCCAATCCTCTGTAACGCCGAATTAGAGCGCAGCTCTTGAGGAGGAGGAGGGAAGGGTACTGAGGGGAGAGGGTGGAAAGTCCCCCACTACTAAAATGAGTGTGGATCGACGTGTGCGTAACGCAAGTCGCAGAAAACGCACATCTTTGGTGAGAGCATCGCGTGTAAATTTGGCGGGAATTTAGCGGGGCAATTTTTTCCCTAACTTTAGTGGGGAATGTTTCACACTAGATTTAGCGGAAATGTTTTGCGCTGAATTAGGCGGGGGAGAGTATTTCCGCTAAATTTAGCGGATAAAATTTTTCCGCTAAATGTAACGGGGAAATTTTTTCTGCTAAATTTAGCGGGGAAATTTTCCGCTATATTTAGCGGGGAAAAAATGTTTTCGCTAGATTTAGCGGGAAATGTTTTCCGCTAAATTTAGCCTGGAAATTTGTTCCGCTAAATTTAGCGGGGACAACGGGGCAGTATTGAATGGAACCGCATAGCTACATCATACATTTGTGTATGTGGGGCGGTTTTCTTGTAATGTACTTTCGGCTCGAAATCGTGCAAGAATACGTGCCGGACGCTACGCCCTATATATGTTTGTAAGCTTCAAGGCAAAGGTTTCGAGCATGCACGAGTTTTCTTCCGTCGTTATCGATTGCCCCCGCCGGAGTAGCTGGCGACATAAACGGTCATTGCCTAATGGTGGAATTTTATACAGACGCATGCAGAAATCGGCACATTGGCTGTCAAGAAGTCCCCGGCGGATGCCGCCTATGCTACCCGTAAGGGCTGAATATGCATATGTATCTACAACTCAAATACGGCCCCGCGTTTTGCGTCTTGAGTTATTTTGCAAACGGACCACTCTCCACGCTTGCAGGCTACACTAAAACATTAAACTTCGAAAATCGCTGAACTTTTACATGCAAGCTAACGAAGTAGATGGTTCAAGCTGCTCATCAACATAGCCGCAGACGGCTTACAGAAAGTCAAAACGTGCTTTCTGAAAGAGGCCTATTGCTCATATCAAGTACCTTTTAGATGTAAAAGGCGCGCATATAAGCGAGGTTTGACATGTACAGTATCCAACCACACGTTTTCATTTATTCGTTTGTCGACATGTACGTTTCTTTTCGAATAAGCTCCCAAGGTTTAAAATAGAGCGGCTCTTTTTAGCTCCAAGAGTTCCGGCATTTTGAATATTTTACGCTTAGGATTTCCGGCGGTCAGAGACGGGGCTGATATTTTATTTTTTAGGGAAATTCTATATGACTTGTTGGTCGCTGTTTTTGTCCATGTCCTTCGACAGAGCACTTGTCGTCAGATAAAAATAGCCAGCAGGACACACGCGCGCGCGCCTAATCACCGTTCGCACGCGAGTTATGTCTTATCATGTAGTTATAACACTTGTGGTTTTCACAATGAGGAAGCAGAACACAAGTGTCAAAACCACGCGATAGATGTTAAACAGGTAGAGCTCCCCGCATGCCTTTCGCGATAAAGTTTGCGGTTGCACAACCTGCCAGGGCAACGGCAAAGCACGACGTGGGAAGTGATGTCACTAACCCCGCTAACAATGCAAAGCACGCAAAGCTCCACTCTATGCGTTTCTCGTAAAGATTGCGGTTACATAAGCAGCCGCGGCAACGGAAGCGAAAGTCTTTCAAATATATAACGTTTTGGTACAGTACATTTACTTTCCCTTCGTCGATCATTTTGTATACAGTAAAACACGTTTATAACGAAACCCACGTACAGCGAATTATTGTCGATATCGAACTCACGGAAAATTTAATAAAATACATGTAAAAGTAGCTTTGTAAGACGAACAACATATAGGCTATATCGAACTTTTGCCCTCCGGGAAAGCTTCGAAAACGCGCATACAATCGCCTTCTAGCTTGTCCCCCTTCCGAAAAAAGTAGCGAAAGAAAGAAAATTCTAAAAGCTCAAGTTGCGAAAAAAATTGAGTGAGCTGAAGCTATTCAGAAGGGCAAAAAAGTAAAGTACACTCTACGCACAAAAAAAAGAAGAAACTCTTTCATTTTAAAGCATTTGCTTAGAAATAGAAGCGATTAAGAAAGGAAAATAAGCCTACAAAACTCTGCACGCACGCAAAAAACAATATTTACAGCGCGTTGGTACAAGGCGGAAGAGATGAGAAAGAAGGAGAAGCTCTCGCCTTTCTACCAACGCATCGTGGAAGGTCGTTGTAATGTTTTTTGCTATATCGAGACTGATTGTAGCGTGTCCTGCTGTTCGTTATAAGTGGGTTTTACTGTAGACTATTTTGCTGTTTACAAACATGAACTGCCGCTTGTGTCCCAAACGACTTTCGGGCGCACCTCTTTGCAAGCCTCTATAGCTTGCTTATGTGACGAGTGCTTGAAATAATAAATACTACATGGACAACAAAGTAGAGGTTTAACGAGGGCATTCGGTTCTGCCAATATTGCCGCGTGCATGATCGATAAGATACGCTTCTCCGTTCTCCTAGGAATTCGCGTCCACACTTACCCAAGCGTAAATAATAGAGAAGGCGAGAATGAGCTTGGCTAGTCAGGCCCTAGCTCTTTCTCGAACATTCTGGAGTCGAATATTGGAGATACGAGCATAGTAGATAAGGAGCCGAGCGCCCGTATTGGCGATTCATTCAGCGACTTTCTCTCGCGAAAGCCAACTGTTACGCCGACGTACCGTTGCTGCTGCTTTCTCGGCGTGTTTTCTTCCTTGTCTTTCGTTTCTGGCAGCAAGTGAAGCCCCATTAAATATTTAGTTGGTCTGTTCTCACCTAGCATACCCGTGTGTCATTGATTGACAATATTACATCTTGGAGGAGGCAAGTTGGTTTACAAGAATACTGAAACAATTTAACATATCTCCCCTCCTTCGTTCGTTTGACGTTCATCTGGAGAATTGGCGGTTACAGGTTTCATCTACATTTTACGCAGCGGTATTCAGGTGGCTTTGTTGCTATGCGGGAACTCGTCGTTCATTATTTTTATAAACCGCACATTCTCCGGACCCATCAAAGACTGGAGCATTACCTGGTGAAGTTTGCCATGCCAAAACAGTGTATAGTGCAGTGGGCACTCCTTGCAGAGTGATACCACAGCTTCGCTGTCAGCCACTTTCACAACGTTGATTGGACCCTTAATTTTTTTGTGTTCTCTCAACTTTTAGGACAGATGTGGTCTCTTTCCGTTTTCTTCAATTCGGTTGAAGTAGCTAAAAAAACACTTTCGACTTGGGTCTTTCTTCAAATCGTACTGCATCTGCTTGCATTCAACAAACCATTAGAAGCATACTAAAAAAACGGTTTCCGGGCGGCTTTAACAAATAATTGCTCTCAACGCCGCCCATGGACTTTATGCAGTAAATGTTGGGTGCCCCTTGGGGTGCCCACGACCAGTGTTCTTGGTCAGGCTGCTTCCTCATC
>JAZHYW010020888.1:0-17636 GCA_037355805.1 Ixodes ricinus
TCTTGATCTGTGCTTGTACACGAGGGGTTCTGCACAAGTAGAGCTTCGGTGACCGCAATACCGCGTGGCTGTTGTTAAACTCGTTGCAGCATTCAAGAAGAAGTCTTCCAAGCATTCCATGACGACCCGACGGCGGGGCACCTTGGGGACAGCAGTACGCTTGCCAGAATTTGTGAAAAGTACTACTCGCCCGAGCTTCCGCAGAGCGTTCATTCCTACACCCGATCGTGGCGCGCAATACCAGAGACGCAGGAAACCGCCCATGAAGCCGTCATGACATCTTCAGCACGATTCTGCCGCCTTCCTTTCCCGTTTGAAGAGATCGTACTGAACTTTTTGGGACCGTTCCCATCATTGACGCTAGGCGGTGGTTTCCAGGATTTTATTTCTGGGAGGGCTGAAGAATTTAACGTTTTTAACCCCCCCCGCCCTCTGAACCACCACCTAGTGACGAAGCAGGGGGAGCTCGGTGGTACTGATTCTCGCGAAAAGGTTAGGAGTAACAGTTAATATAAGACGGGTAAAGCTGCAGTCTTATCTTTTGAAAATGGAGCAGGTTTCATTTACAAGAATAGGGGCGGCGTGGCTCACTGTTCTTACTGTCGTCGAGTTGTGTCCAGCCAACTTGAAAAGCTTCCTCACAACAGACAACTCCCTCCGCTTTCTGAGGTACCACTGCATTGCTACATTACCAATGCGTGCCGGTCAAAGCAGCAAAAAAAATTAAAAAATCTCGACACTGAAAATTTAGAAACATCACGCACAAATACTAGTGGCACATAATATAGGGGGCCATGATCGAGACGGCCAATCAGTCTACCCATCCTATAAAACACAGTAAACGTACGGTAAGGTGGCGCATTTGACAATGCTGACCATTGCCTCATGGCGAAAAAACCACGATTCTACGAACGTCCGCGGCCCGCAAATCTGCCCCCGTGGCAAGGTCGACGCATATTTGAAATCCAGAGCATGACGAGTCATCAAGAAATAGTCGACAAGGTCCGACTTCACCCGTGTAGCGGTGTTGAATCGGCAACGTCTTCTGCGTTCCTTGAGAAAGGGGCTTCTTCGTCTACCCGTCTCACCAGTGTAAGTGGCATCGCAGTAAACATGACTGCAAAAAAAAAGAAAAGCTTGTTGTGCACTTTGCTGAAATAATCTTACTACACTAACAACAAGAGGGCGAGGACAGAGCGTCGTCTACGCAGAGCGGATTCCTCCAAAAAGTCCAACAGAATAACCGCTTAGCCACGAGTTGGAGATAGTCCGCGCTCCCCATTTGTGAAAACCGGCTGCGTGAGCAGAGGAGCGAGTTAGTCACGGAAGGTGGGGGGGGGTTCACCCCCCAAATCACTCTCCTTGCCTACGCCACTGGTGCTAGAAACCGGTGGATAATCGTCGACACATATTATCTATACAATACGCTGACGCTGAGCCCAAAGAACTTACGTCAGGAAATGCGGTTGAACTCGCCAGATTTTTCATTGATTCCATCATGCTTAGGCACGGCGCTCCCGAGCTTTTAATTACGGATCGCGGGTCATCGTTCATGGTGCAGCTGACGCAATAGATTGTTCGTATCAGCCTCACCAATCATAGTCGCACCACGCGTACCACCCGCAGAACAACGGCCTGACAGAGCGGCTCAAAAAGACCATCGCCAAGATAATCTCCATTTACGTCGACGTAGAGCACAAGGCGTGGAACGAAGTATTACGCAACGTCACGTTTGCCTATAATACGGCGCCTCATGAGACCACTGGAGTTAAACCTTTCAAGCCGGTACGCCATCTGAAGTTAACGGCCTTGCTCGATGCATATGCTACCCCACGAGCCTGCTGATTATGGGAGCAACGACGCCCAGGGTGTTGCCCAACGTTCCGAAGAAGTTCGCCGGCTCGCGAGATTCCACAGTCAAGACCAGCAACGTGTCGAAGCTGGCCGCTGCAACCTTCGTCGTCGGGAGGTTCATTTCCACCCCGGAGACAGGGTGCGGGTGGGCACACCCATTCGTCGCCGCGGCCTCAGCGGGAAACTTTTAAAACGGTATATCGAGCGTACAAGGTACTTCGTCACCTCGTGGAGCTCAACTACGAAGTGGTGAGCTCCCATACGAAATACAAATATCACGACGCCAATTACGACCCGAGATGGTTCAGGTCTTTCGACTCAAGCCGTTCTACGCTAGACAGAACTTTGAACTTTAGAGTTCCAGGGGGCTTTTTAGCTTACCCTTTTCTTGTTTTGTTTTCTGTTGCTTCAGGGTGAAGCGCTTTTAGAGAAAGCAGTAATGCCACGTGCGGAGATGCCCAAGTAGGCAGCGCGCCTGGCTCGCAAACGGATGGCCGGGGTTTAAATCCCACCACCACTTGTCGTTTTTTTCTTTCTTTATGTAAGCATGGGTTCTAGAATGTTAGAGAGCCGTATAGCGTGTTCATGTTCAGATTATATGCTTCCAGGCCGAACGAGGTAGAGTGTTCTAGGTTTCCAGGGAAGGCTCAAAAGAAGCCCCTCCGCGCTGCTCGGAGTCAGTCTCGCGCCTGCGCTCGAGCCTGCTGTTACGCCGCCATCGACGCTAGCCTTCTATTTTGTTTCGGGCACAAGTTCGCTTGATGAGCGTTTAGTTTTCTCCAGTTCTTCGACGCCCTATCAGCGGTGGTACGTAAGAATATTAAACTAAAATTGTTTTTTTTTGTTGTCGATTTTTTTTAAATGCGTGTTCTATTTTGGCTTTAAGTTATATATATATATTTTATTTCGGTCTTTTTTAACATTTGTTTACATCGGACTGCGCGGTTTGATCAAGGGAGGCAGTTACAGCTTAACCACCGCAAAAATAGCATTCTTAAGAAATCGTTTTTATTTCTTCAAGATCCATCGCTGTATGGTTTTGCCTACCTAAAAATACCGTTGACAGCAAATCGCCGAAAACGTTTTCTCAGAGAATAAGATATCTACAGACTGGCGTGTGCAATTTATCATTATTTGTTTTTGGTGACATGTATTGAAAATCTGTCACCTCTTTATACAAATATGGCTATTCATTTGTGCTATGTCCACAACTGCCTGGGCCCTAACAGGACCTGCGTATTGCCAGATAAAATATAGAAAACAGGCTTCCCGAACTCCTTGGATGACGCACCTCGTTGACGAATTTTAACAGATCCGCTCTCTAACAGTCTCCAATGAACTGTACAAATTGAACATTGCGCGATTCGTACATCGTTCGCTAGGTCTCCTCCTCACACCCAGCACACTGATCGTGTAAAAAGGGTATAAAGATGAAGTTAAATAAGCTGAATGTTCATCGCATCCACTCATCGTTGTCATGACGACGGGCAGCAACAGAAGCATTGTGGTCGATTGGTTGTTCTTGTCGCGTTGCAGTCCAGCATCACGCGACACTGTTAGCGCCAACAAGCGATATATTTTTTCTTTTTTTTAGGCTTCAAAGTTTGTTGTTTAACCCACAGCTTCCGTACGATATGCTAATTTGGAGCATAAACAGAAGTGGTGAAACGTGGAGACCGGCATTTTCTTTTGAAAATGATATACGAAAACAGCGCCGATGTCGTATCTGAGCTAACCATATCGCGAATTCACTGCGCAACACTGTTAGCGCGAGGGCGACATCGGCGATTTTTGCTTTAGTGATCTATATGATCACTCATCTGGCTAGGAAGTTTGATCAAAATGTTTTCATTCGAAGGGAGGACAAATATCACTCTAGCCATTGAAAGGGTGAGAGCGGCAGGCCGCTTTTGCAACGCCCCTCTCCCTTACTAAAATACCCAGTATAACTTTTCACTATCTTTAATGTGGAGATGGGAATCTATCGGATTCAGTGCGAATTTGAAGTTTTCACATATCATTATTTTTGTCTGTAACCTGGTTCTCAAATTTCCACAAATAATTCTAGATTGATTCCCAGTTTTATAATCCGGACAGTGAAAAGTTATTTTGGGTTTATTAGTAGGGAGGTGTCCAACACGCCCTCCACGCCTTCCACCGTGCTTTGGATGCGTGTGTGCTCGATGTACACGAGATGACTAAGCATTGTCGAAGGTAGGTCGCTCCCGCTAGAGACGGGACAACTGAAGCCTCTTTTTGCCATTGTCACCATGTCAATGACTATGACTATTCCCCATTAACGGTGTCGCAGTACGTGTATAGTATTGGCATTAGTTCGCACTCATTAACGTCCGAGTTTCGCTAATTATCTACGGCACGATGAGACAGGCGCGGCAATTACACATTCACTCCACACTACAATGGAGCTAATGTAACAAGAGTGCAAAGAATGCTGCTTCTTAGGCCGCACCACTCGGACAGGGTTTCCCAGGACACTCTATAGCAGTAGAGCCCGAACATCGACCCGTGAATCTTATGCAACTCCTCGCGAGTTCAATTCCAGCTCACAACTCACTAGTAAAACTCCTCCCCCGCCCCTCCCCCGCCCCTCCCCCCTCCCTCTTCTGCGCAGCATTTGAAAACTAGAAGAAAAGTCAGAATGCATCCTCTCAAATATAAAAAGCGCAACCCCCCCCCCCCCCCAATAAAAAAGAAATACAGTTGGTTAGAGAAGAGAGCGACCGAAATTAACAAAATAATGCGGACTATAAATGTGTCACACTCTGAAAATTATATATTTGCATTTATGTACAAAATCGCAGATGTTACCAACATATAAAAAGGAAAAATGCCTTTGAGGAATGTTTTTCCTTGTCTGTTTTAAAACAACGGACCCGATCGCACCCTTTTTCCCATTTCACGGCTACATCGTCTTCAATTTAGGATGAACCGCAGCGTACCGTTACGGGCTCTCTTATTATATCAAACTTACGCGTGTTGTCGCGATCTTGGGCTCTACGCCTTACCGTGCGCAACCATATCACTCACGTGATGGTATTCCGAGCATATGATTGGATCGAACGCGATGTAACGCCCGTCCTTGTCTACTTCGGGATGCAGCGGATGAGTTCAACAAGCCTCAAGGTTCAACGACCTTGGGGCGTTGAACCGGCTACTTATTTCGCCTGGCTGGTGAGGTACGGGTTTGCATGAGACTCGTTACAAGTGGTTAAATTATTCATAATCTATTATTTTTTAAGGTTATGTTTTAATGATTTGAATGTTTCTGTTAGGAAGTAATCACAAGATTAATCTGATTACTTCTGAATGCAGCTCAAATGACTTTCCCTTCGCCTTCCTCATTGCTCCCTTTGTGTGTCCAAGGTTTCTACCTAGCAATTATCGAAACAACAGTCATACTGTAGAACGATCTACTAAAATTTGGTGGATTAAGAACACAAGTTATTACTAGTTAGTTAATTATAATACAATAGTTGGCAGTACAAAATACCTGTTTTCAATCTGGAGAGAGAAATCTGCCGTTTGTGAAAATCGGAAGTGGTCGGAAAAGTATCGGTTTCATTTTCAAGTATATAGCGTCAAATTATTTTTTTTTCCGCAGGTCATCCAGTAATTAAATTTAGTGTTTTTAACCAAGAGCATATGTAATTGTAGCCCATTAAATTTTCGAGTAACGTGCGCAAAACTGGTCAGAAGGTAGGCCTTCGAGAGGGGAAACGAGTTAGGGGAGGGGGGTACCAGATGCCCGCTAAAGTGCGATTTATTTCAACATGAACAAGCCTTGGTGAGCGATGTAAATGTCGTGGGTATGCTTCAGTTAGATAAGTGAACAAGCCTTGCCTTTCGAGGCGTGATCAGGATTGTTCATTTACTTATGCGTAATAATCTGCAGTTATATAGTTCAGGAAGAACTGATCGTGTCGAGTCATCCTTTACCTCACGGTGTATCGGTCGAGGTTGCGAAATAAATTCTTATTTATCGTGAGCCGAGATCGTCAGAACGCCGCGATTCTACAGAAACAGGTGAACTTGTGTTGGAACCTTGGTTGTCCTCAACTAATATGGCACAAAACTGAAGCCGTCGCTACGCGAGGATTAGCAGCTATGTTCGAGAAAGAACGGCGGGTGTATATGTACTTGATTCTGAGTGCGCGCGTATCCTTTTCAGAAGAGAACACACGTGCGGATATTCGCGCACATATTGAACTAGACCTTTGAAAAGTTATTTTTATATAAATGTAATTATTTGAACTACTGCGTTCATTTTCGTGGCTTAAATGTTGTTAAAATATGCGACGCCCTGCGTTACAGCTTTTTTTTAATTATTGAACTTGTAATGAAAGTTTCGCTGGAGTAAAACGGGGAACTGGTTCGGATACACTTTGGTTTCTTTTGAGTATTTTTTCCTAGATTCAATTAAAGTGGTCACTAAAATCATGATACCCTATTAAATGGGTGTTTTGCAATTGCCTTTGACTCCATTCATTACATCGTTGCTGCGTATGCTCCAAAGGTTCACTGAATATTTTAAGTTTGTGACAGTTGATTACACCCCATGTTTACGCTGTTAAGAAAATTACACCATATTTTTAGGTGTGTCAGTTGATTACACCCCATCTTGAGGCTGTTAAGAAAATTAGACAATATTTTAGTGTGTTAGAAAATCACGTCTGATATTTAGTGTGTTAGATAAATACACCATTTTTAGAAACTTCAACTTACCATGCTTTTTTGAGGGTGCTCGAAATTACACAATTTTCGTGCAGTATTGTGTTACGCCAAGAAGCGTGTTAGTGATGAGACAGGCCAAAAACATTAAGAAAGGTGTTATACTGTTTAGTGTATATATCTATTTGGTGTAAATGGTATGATATGGCTCTGGTCCCTGCCACAAGGTTTTTATATCAAACTAACGACCCCACTTTAGGCAGAAGAGGCGCTTTTCAGAGTCTGACGAACAAGTGAACCTCCAAAATTGCGATGACACTTGCATGTTTGCTGCACCGGTAACGGTATTCGTTCAACGGTTCCGTCTTTTATGCAGGCTCAAGCCACTTTTTTATTTTCATAATGAACGAAAGTACATATGGTTCAAAACAGTTAGACAACGCTCAAGCTTCGCCTTTAGGAGTGGAACGCGATGACGTTATCGGGCACAGTTCGCGGTCGTCTTCTCATTTGCTTCTGATGTTCTTCGTGCCAGTGCGCAGGACGTGGGCGGGCAAGGCCGAGTCAGAAGCATGTCTTCCTCGCAACTGAATGCTGGTTGTCATGAATTCCGCCTAAAGTTCTTCAGAATTTGTCTTTAAGGCAATTGAATTACTTTATAAAGTGAAATCATTTCAGATATTCGGCGACTTCTAATTTGCTTACATGTCATGCTTTGAAACACTTGCATTCCACGCTTGACATCACGTTTTACGTGAGCTTTATCGGTTCGTGTGCAATTTCGAGCCCGAGGTCATGTGGCTGGGACGTCATCACCCTATCGACCAATCAGGAGTTTCTCCTCACAACGCAACCGACGCCGGCTTCTTTTTTCGACGCGGGCTCCTTATTGCAGTCTCGTTAATAAGCATTCATAACTAGAATTATATTACAGACAATCTCATTTGTCACGTGTTGCCTGTGGTGTCATTCAAGATGTTGAAATTGGTTTTCGTGTTAGAAATGCCTATGAGTGTAATGGTATGAGTACTTGTACTTGTGTTCCTGTTTTAGTTTCTTCAAGAATCTATTAGCGCCATAATGTGAGCAGCTGTGCTCGTATTTCTGTTTTTTATATTATGGTTTTTGTTTTTGCTTATTTTACAATTTCGCTTTCCAGACAAAGTGTGTCAGGGAGTCTGGTCCTTGTCAAGCTACAACCAGAGATTTTTGTTCTGGTTTTATTATATTTGTACATACCACAAAGATAAATATAAAGAGCTTGTAACCGTCTCGGAGGATCCTGGAAGTATATAGTCTTGACTTCTTTCTCTTTCTTTCTTTATTGTTTTATAGTTTACCCAAGCAGCACGGAATTTAACTAAGCATTAGCCAATGGCTGGCGATGGTCTTTTGGCCAATGGCCAAAGTGTGGCCATTCATCGGCTAATAACTTTGCGAGCTTGTGGATGCGAGCCTAAAAGACGAATCACGCGCGCAGTATCGCAACACATGCCCACAGAACACCAGAACTGTGTGCTTTCACTTGGCAGCGGTACCGTGGAGGAAGCTCCACAAAGGCTCCTTGAT
Source organism: Ixodes ricinus (assembly GCA_037355805.1). Taxonomy (NCBI): domain Eukaryota; kingdom Metazoa; phylum Arthropoda; class Arachnida; order Ixodida; family Ixodidae; genus Ixodes; species Ixodes ricinus. The sequence continues at coordinate 8,113 of JAZHYW010020888.1, forward strand.
GTAGCACTTCCGGATGATTTGTAGGTTGTCACACCACGGAACCCGGGACTACGGGGCCGTTTCGTATGTTTGGTGAACACAGCGTTAGGATAATACGGATACTTACGAGGCGAGTTTTGCGGTCGGTCATAATGGAGAAGTAAATCCCAGACAAACGAAATAAAAGAAATGTGAAAAGAAAGAGTGTGGTAACCCACAGCTGCTATTATAGTTTTACGACACCATTCTTTATATACCGGGTGTTCGTAAGAAAAAAAGAGCTGTGCTTTTTGGCCCGCGTAAATCAACTACTCACTCATCGCAGGAAGCTGCCACTTCGTCAGAATGTGAAGCTAGCACTTAGGACAAAACTGAAATTTAGACAAAAAAGGTGCTACCTGAAAAAAAGTAAAAAATAACAATCTCCACGAGCCGACGTCCAAGCAGACCAAATATCGTCGAAACAAAATCAGGAGTTATGGTCCTCTCGAAGCTTTATTTCACTGAAAATCATTGTCAGCGAGGAATGAAACTACTGCCATATTTCTTGCCGCCAAACCTTTTCCCTGATTTAAGCGCCTTATGCGTCCACAACGGCCGTTGCATTTTTGAAATATGAAGTTTAAGGCCCCTACGCACAGGTTACGTTTGAAAGCGTACGTTTGAGTGCGTTTGACTGCGTTGTGAGCTGCCAGGAACCAGGACATCCCTGGTTCTAATGTTGCTTGACAAGCTGTTTCTTGGATTGGATTCCACGCTTTGTACAAAGTACAGATGTACCGGATACTCGCTTTCGTTTATCGACGCAACGCAGTCAAACGCACTCAAACGCTCTCAAAAGCAAATGCACGTAATGTACTTTACGTGGACGTTCGCTCATAAAAAATTCGTCTTCTTCATTTTTCTTTTCAACCAAGTGACGCCATGTTCCCAAAACCTGGCGTTCTATTCCTGCCTTTAGTGCCATATTATCACGAAGTTTGTGTCTTGCGATGCGTAGTTTGTTTCTGAGGCCCGCAAAACACGATTTTTATTTTTCGAAAACACCCTGTATGACGGAACAGTCTCCCTTATCATAAACTTCACCTGTCAACCGAAAACTTAGCACACGTGAACGTTTGCTCCACTTTGTTGGTTGCGGGGTCGACGGGCGTAGCATCTGATGATGTTGGATGTTCCGCTGTCTGTAAAGAAGGCTGTCATACAAATAAAAGTGCAGTGTGTTATGGTCCATTATATTGCCCTGTTGTTTTATATATATTTTTTTGCTTCCCTTGTCCCGATTTTTCATTTTATATAGTATTAAGAGATAGTCCCTGAGACGGAGGACAAAATAAGGAGAACGTAAGGGACGAGGCAAAACCTAAGCCGCATTTGGTTACGTTTTTCATTTTGTCCACATATCCATCTTTGTTTGAAGTCATATTCACTGCATGTCAGTCAAGTGTTACACGCACTTTTTGACCTGCTTCTGAGTATAGAAAATAATGTTTGTAGCTATAGAGCCATAGGCGTAGACTTCGGGGGGCATCGGGGCTCGTGCCCCCCCTGGCGAGATCCGGGGAGGGGCGGAGCCCCCCCGGGCCCGGGCCATGATCCTTACCGAGACGCTGTTTATAGGCGATTCACACGACGGACCGAATCGCGATTTTCGTCCGCGGACCGTGTACCACGTGACCGCCATGTCACCGATTCCTGCGATCCGCGCCTCGTCCGCGGACGCGCGGACTGATAAAGTCGAGCGCCTTTTTCACTCGCGGACTTTTAGCGGGAGATCGACTCAGAAAAGCATTTAGTCTGGCAACAGTACATTGTTTTCTCTTTTTTGTTTCTGGGCGATGAAAACAAAAATGGCGCATCGTTGTGTGTTGTGCGTTCGCTTCATAGTTCGCTGGTTCATTTTGTCGCGCGTTTCTTGGTTTCACGTGTGGAAGAAAATGCAGAAACTTGTCTGGCTGACGCGACGCAGGTTCCGATACTCCTCCGGATCGGAGTCAAGAAGCTGCCGTCAAAACTCGTCTAGCACGCCGCGATAACTCTTGCACGTCCAATCAGGATTTCACCGAGGAAGACCTCTCTTGTGGCTGTGGTGTACTTGAGTGTTGTGAACGAGCGCTGTGTGCGTGAAGGCATCTTTGAACGCCCCCCCCCCCTCCGCGCAGCCCAGAACTTCGTCGCTTCTACGCGGAACCCTTCTCGAGCAGGACCATGCCTGTGCCACTCTCATGGTTTGGGTCAGTAAAGCTAGTGGCGCTTCGCGCGAAGCCTATCACGGTGTTTGGTCTCGATCTGTACGTAACAGCGGTGTACGATTTATTATCGCGGTAGCAAACGTCGATTTCTCTCTTGGACAACGGTGCCACAGTGCGATGTTGAGTTTCGCGGCACTGTGGGGTGGCGAACAGGTTCAGTCCGTCCTCGCTGGCGTCTGCTCGTCGTGTCCCTCGTGTGGATGCGCTTGGGAGGCGGACGATCCGCGGACAAGTCGTCACGTGATCAATCCGTCCACGGATCAGTCCGTCATGTGAATCGGCCATTACGTGCGATGTAACGAGCTTCTAGTAGTGGCAGGTAAACAAAATAACGCCCACGTTGCCTTTATTGACAAAATGCATGTGAAATGGAATCCCAGCGTGCTTTCGTTAGCTTCAATCTCTGGTTCTGGCGAAAAGTAACGCGCGCATACACCCCCCCCCCCCCCCCCGGAGAACTTCTCAGCCTGCCCCCTCCGGGAAAATGGAAGAGTCACACGCCGCTGCACAAAGCAGTGATTTTCCATGCTGTTGTGCAAAACTTTTTCAGGCATTCGTATATTTTAAATGAAAATATATTTGTTTATTTACGTATTCTTTTTAGGAGAAAAGAAAGACCGGGAATGGCTCTCGTGCAGGAAGGACATCCACGGGCACGGTAGGTTTTCTTTGAATATTATGTCATTGTACTTATTCATCCCCATTAAACACACGTCTGTTCGAACCCTCACACTTGGTCAAAGTGCGAAGCCATCCCTCATCTTCTGCGTTGAACATCGCCGTCACTATCACGCAGCACTTCTGCCTTGTTGTTGAAGTTATTAGCAGCAGCAGACCTAACATATCAGCCGATGTCTCCGCCACTGACCCCCGTCCAGACGCCATGAGAAGCCAAACGAGACGAAGCCGACCGACGATCCAACGCTGCTGTCCCCAGCCTCCGACCCCGACGTTCTGACGCCTGTTGACGTGAGCCCCCAGCACGGATCGTGCTGTAGTGCAGCTATGACTGGTGCAGAGGTTTGCCAGGCTGCGGATAGAGGCCGAACTCCAAAGATCTTCCAATCTTCATTGCCATCCCAGTCATCGGCAGCTGTCATTTGTTCTTCTATGTGTGTGCCCTTGTGAGCGTGCTCTGTCTTCGCATTCACCTGAAGGGTCGGCCGTTTTCGTCGGGGAGAGTCCTGTTAGGAAAGTGAAGACGACGACGGTGCAGTGGCGCTCCCGACCATCTCGCGCTAGGGCACACGTGCCGTCTCGGATTCCATAAAAACTTTCTGTCTTCTAACCTCTTGCTCTGTCGTGTTCTTTCTGCTGTCGGCAGCATCATCCTCACAGTATAAAGACTACAGGCTCATCCATGTGCAAGCAGGAGTGTAAAAGGTGTGCCTAAAAAAATTCAGTGTTTTTCTTTTTTACCGCAAAAATGAAATATGCAGCGTCGAACGCTCATTCTCCGTCGAAAAGTAGCAATAGGGGTCCGAACCAGATGCCATAGTTTCAGCACGAACCGCTATTTTATTCAAAAGTTATAAGTGAGTTTCTGAAAATTCCCGTATGAAACTTGGGCACATCTCCGCCCGTTTTCGGCAACTGGCGCCATAGAGCTCCATATGTTTGAGAGTTCTGCCAGCTGCCATTTTCACAGTGAAAATATTTGAAAATAGTTTATAACTTTTTATTGAGACAACAGTTAGGGCTGAAACTTTGGCAACTTATTCCGACCTCTATCGCTACATTCGGGAGGAGAATGAGCCTTCGGCAAAGCGTAGATTATTTTTAAAATAAAAAAAAAACGTGTCAATTTTTAGGGGGGCACTTTACACATCGTAAGGAGGCTCCGAGAAAAACGCAGGTAAAAGCAAAGCAAAAATGCGCAACAAACAATATATTGTCACGCACGTCGCTGAGTGAGCGCGTACGTGGCCGATTGGTTCCCGCTCTTGGCGGTGGCGCGAAGGATATGGGTTCGATTTCAGGGAGCGGGATGACGAGAACTCTCTCGTCTGAACGAGTTACGAATATTCTACGCGCCGGACGTTTTAGGCCGAATGTTCGAGCAACAGACGCGGCTACAAAGCACGCTCCGCGTGGCAAGCCGTAGTCAGTCTCGCCCCAGCGTTTGATCATGCTGTGTGGCCGCCATCGACGCCTGCGACTCTAATCTTTTTCTATTTTATTTTGGGCATAAGTTCGTCCAATTACACGTTTAGTTTCTTCAGTTATCATCACCTCATCAATTATCATTTGTGACAATATCAACTAGAAAATATTAAGTTGATTTGTTACGAAAGATTGAGTTTAAGGGCATGCTTTCAATGTGAATATTACTGAGCATTATCGAAAAACACTAAATCAACAAATTGCTCAACGATAAAAGGTAAACGCGGTATTTTACGGCTTTCTAAAAACCGCACATTTTCGACTGGTTTTGAAGTTTGTGTTCGCAATCGGAGCGCTTCTCGGCACCGACGGCACCGCACCCCGTAGAGAAATAGTGCAACCACCCTCTGCTGCGTCGCGCGAGGTTCGCACGATGTTTTATATAAAACTTTTATACGCCTTTTTGTACTTTATCAAGTACGAAAAGGCTTATATAAGTTTGAGATGTCCAAACTTCTTTTATATCTAGAGACAAGGTCGGTGCTTTTTATAATAAAATCTACAGTGACAACAAAATTTTTGCCTTATATTTCATTAGATTGCGGTACAAAAAAGCTCTATGCAGCTGTAGCACGATGATAAATGGAGTCATAGTAAAGGGTATAGAATAAGATATTGCAAACCATACATATTTTAATAGGCACCTAAATAAACCATAGGGAAAGCCATAAGCTGCTGTAGAACACTGCCCTAAAGGATGCATAGAGTAAACCATGAAAATATATACAGCAGGCCATACAATTGAATGCTGATGTCTGAACGAACCGTAAAAAAGCCGTAGTCAACTATAGAACTATAGAACACTCAAAGAGAAGGACCTAAAATGTTTTATAGCAAACCGTAAAAAAATCTAGACGGCAAAAGGAACCAAAGGAAAAGCCATAGGAGGGTAATGGCCTCGATGCTAAGGGCGGGTATAGCATCCTTCCTAAAGAGAGCCATAGAAAATCCACATAAAATATGTAGCTTTCCATCTAAAAAGCTATAGATAGTTGTAGCTAACGAGTGATAGGCAATAGAAAAGGTTATTGAAAACCATAGGGAAACCAGAGAGAAAAGCTATAGACCGCAATAAAATCGGCTACAGGTAATTGGGCCAATATTTTATCGCCGGTCATATAAAATATTTTGTATACCCGACCTAAAACCAATTTTGTATGAGCATTCTGAGCTCTCCGATTGGTTGTTCGAGTTACGGAAGACGCTGTCGTGAGAGCAACAACGCGCCCTCGCGTGAATCCTGAGCTTGCGGGACACCGGAAGTTCAAGGTTTCCAGTAGGAGTTGTTGTTAGAACGTTCTTTATTGCCTGATATGTATGGTTTGCAATATCTTATTCTATACCCGCTACTATGACTCCATTTATCATCGTGGTACAGCTGCCTAGAGCTTGCGCTGCTGCCATCTAATATAGAAACTATTCCCCATTGTCACTGTAGATTTATTATAAAAAGCTTCGATCTTGTCTCTATAGATATAAAAGAAGTTTCGACATCTCAAACATATAAGCCTTTCGTACTTGATAGTACAAGACCTCCTCAAGTTTATATAGAACATCGAGCGAACCTCGCGCGACGCAGCGGAGAATTGGTTGCACTATTTCTCCCTCATGATTGCAGTGCCGTCGTTGCCGAGGAAAACTCCGATTGCGGAGCCAGAGGCACCAAAACAGTCGAGAACATTGCGGTTTGTTAAAAGCCATCAAATAAAACGCTTACCTTTATCGTTGAGCAATATATTGATTTAGTGTTTTTCGATGATGCTCAGTAATTTCAGGTGAAAGCATGCCACCAAAGCTCTAATTTTAATCAATAATCGCGCGAAAATCATTAACAACTCAATTATCCCAAACAATAATTTTCTAAAGTATAGCTGTTAAAACACACAAGCCTTTTTTGGTGCGATGCGTAGTTTTCGAATATTCGGAATTTGTCCACCTTTCGTAAGAGCTTATATATATATGTTATTTTATTTCCTGAAATAACACATGAAATACGTTGCCGCATATGTTCATAGTGCACAAAACGAAATTTTAACCGCGAATTTTTATTATTTGAGCCCTTGTGAACATATTTCGTAACATAATGAACTTAATATTTTCTAGTTGATATTGTCACGAATGATGGTTGATGAGGTGATGATAACTGAAGAATCTAAACGTTTTAATTGGGCGAGGAACCTTATGCCCAAAATAAAATAGAAAAATGTTAGAGTCCCGGGCGCACGTCGATGGCGGCCACACAGCATGATCAAACGCTGGGGCGAGACTGACTACGGCTTGCCACGCCGGAGCGTGCTTTGTAGCCGCGTCTGTTGCTCCGAGCATTCGGCCTAAAACGTCACGGCGCGTGGGGAATATCCGGCAGCTCGCGTTTGAGTTCTCGTCGTCAACCACAATCGAACCGCATTTTCGCGCCACCGCCAAGCCGGAATAATCCGGCCACGACGCGCTCGCGCAGCGACTGACAATATAGTATTTGTTGCGCGACACCGCGCGTTTTCTCGGAGCTTATCTTGCGATCGCTCATCACCCCCAAAATGACATGTTTTTTTTAGCAATCTTACGTTTTGCCAGGCTCAATCTCTCCCAAATGTAGCGATAAGTCGGCTTCAGCTATGTCTCGCAAAAAGATGCAAACACTACTGAAAAAACGACGACTGACGATATGTGAACAAACCGACCAGACGAGGGCGTTTCAGGCACCACTTTACCAGCTCAGCGTGATATGATGACGCTGGATTATTTAACTCGACAGAACGCTCTCTATGATAGAAAAACGACGCGAACGCTTTTCTATCCTGTACGTAATCAAACTGATCTTGTAGCGATGATGCCGTGTGAAAAATGCATTAATAAGTCGAAGAGTTGCAGATCGAACATTTATGTCTCCCCAACATGAAGGCCGAACGCCTTTCTGAATGTTCTTTCACAACGATGTATCTGAACAGACGGCAACCTCAGGTAGTGTTTCAGTACGAAGACAGATGACGCTATATTGACTGGAAGATCGCTATCGGCGGCAATATGCCTGCTGGCTGATCCGTCTTCGACGGGCGTCAGTGCGTCGGGGTTAGACTGGTGCTTGGCGGTCGACTCGTCATCGTTCTTCTCGCACTGGTTGAGTCGGCGACACGGTATCGACATTATGTTAACAGCAATATCTATCTCTGACAACTGGGCAGAAGTGCTGGACATCGTCAACGCAGAAGATGGATATGCGCATTATGTGAAGGTCTAAGAGTGTTGAATGAGGATGAATAAGTGATGACATAATATTCAGAAATGACATTTGCCGATTTTCCCACGCTCGAGCCATTCTGGTCTTCACTCCTGCTTCATGAAATAAACAAAGATATTACTCATTCAAAATACTGCGAATACCTGAAAGTTTTGCGCGGCAACATGGAAAACGCACAACTGAAATGCAACGGCCTAATTTCCACCGAATCCCAGACGAGATTCTCAGAGAGATGCTACTGCTGACCATTTTCGCCGAATGAAGATTGAGCAACGAAGCACTGGATTCCATTTCCCATGCGATTTATTCAACAAGGCGGCATTGAGCATTGGTACCCTGCCTGCAGAGCGTTATCGCGCATATCACCCTGCAATGATCCGTGAATGATTGTGCGTATTTACGCCAGGCATCAGTACGACCAGTAGACGCGGCTGAACCTGTTCGCCACCCAGCCGCGAAACAACATCATGGGTAATCAGGAAAGTGACGTTTACTCACCGCGATAATGACCGCCGCTGTTGCAGATCGAACCGGCTACCGTGATAGGCACTGCATGAGCACCGCAAACTATGACTAGGCTGGAGGCTGAACATGATCCCTATTTCAGCGGAAAATTCACGTAAACGACCACCGGGATGAACTCCTGAAGGGCGTTCAGGATAAGCCTTCACGCACACAGCACTCGTCCCAAACACTCAAGCTTCCCTTCCTGAAGGTCTTCTCGATAATCTGATTGAATTTGTCTGGGAAATATCGCGGCGTGCCCAAATGATTTGTTGGCAACTGAAGCCTCAGGTGAGCCGTCGCATCGGCTGAACTGAAGCCCTGCTGCATTTTCTTCCGCGATGGCTCGACATCAATATGAACCGAGCTGAACGCACAATACACAACGATACGCCATTTTGTTTTCGTCGCCAACAAAAGAAAATGGCTGCTGAACTAAGCACTCTAAATCCGCGAGTGAAAAGGCATCTCGTCGCGTCCTGGTTTTGAACGCCGCGTGGCTGGCTGAAATCGCTGTTCGGTCCGTCGTATGAATCGCTATAAACAGCGTAGAGATATTGGCGAAAGCAGGGGGGAACCATTCCTGGATCTCGCAGAGCACGAGCTGTACTGAGTCTGCGCGTATGCTACAAACGTATTTCTATACTCAGAGCAGATCAAAGTGCGCATTAATGACACTTGACTGCGTACCTCTTTAGGCACAAAGATGAGTCTAATGAATAGATGAAAAACGTAACAAATAAACCGATTTATCATCCCCATGCAATTTCACTATTTTATCACTCCGTCTCCGGGGCTGCCTCTTTATACTATATAGAAAGGCGCGTGACAAAAAATATATATAAAACAACAGAACAATGAACCGCCTACCGCTTGTTGTATGACAGCGAAAACAACGCAGCGGGAGCATCAATAAATCAGATCGCCTGCGTCGGCCACAAACCAATGAATGGGGCAAACGTTACGTAATATTCAAATTTTATCGACAGGTAATTTACTAAAGAACTTTATTCCATCGCCACAGTATTTCGAAAAATAAAAATCATGTTTTGCAGGCCTGAAACGAAGCCGCGCAACCTGAACTTCGTGACAATATCGACGCTGAACGGGCAACCTGGTGCAGGTATGTCACTGAATGAAAAATGAAAGAAGACAATTTTATGAGCAGACGTCACATAACCCGTACGATGCTGTTCTTTGAACGTTGAAGGCGTTGACTGCGTTCGCGTGATATCCGGCCGCTGTATGACGCAGCGTGGTAATCAAACATTATCGCATTCAAGATGAAATCACCAGTTCTATTCTTTGACTGCAGCGCCTCAACGTAACTGTTGAAGAACACAAACTCGTGTTCAAGTAAACATTAATAACAGATGACACCAATCACA
>JAZHYW010020891.1:0-12061 GCA_037355805.1 Ixodes ricinus
CGCACCGTTCCATCGCTGTAGACAGGTTTGACGCCGACTGTACGTAACGTGAGCGGTCGGGCACGTCGCTCAGCCTCCTGGCGACGCCGCTTTGCTAGACGTTCCTCCCTTTGCTCCGGTGTGTCCGCTGCACGTTTAGCCTTCTTCTGTTCGTTCTTCCTACGCTCAACCACTAATTGCCAGGCAACTACTTTGGGATCCGATGAGTTAAGCCTCTCCGCTCTTCTGCGCCGCTGAGCAGCAATTTCGCTCTCCTTCTTCATGGCAATACCACACTGGCAAACGCCCCGCTATATGTATACCCCTGATACCTCTGCGCATGCGCACAAAATGAGAGGCGCTATCAAGCGGCTCCGGTGCAGCGTCAGACTTGGCTACTGCGCAACGGAGGCGCACAGTTGGGCACGCGCCGTCGCCAGTGCGTCTGCCGCGGCTATGACGCCTCGCCGGTCTGGAATGCGCAGACCGGCGAGGCGAACGCGGCAGCGGCGGCTCCGGCGCGCTAGCTGTGCGCCGTGTGACGTCACTGCTCTTCGCGCATGTGCAGCGCGTGTCTCCAGGAGCCACACGAAACTGCTCAGCCTCGGCCAGTGTAGCTCACGCTACAAAACACGGGAACGTGTTGTGAGAATGTCGATGGGCGGTATGACGCAAAAGGATATAGAAACAACAGTCGGGGTTACACAGGCTAACGTCAATACAATTTTGAACGCATTTCAAGAGGAGGGGCGTATCGGCGATGCACTTCGACATTGCAAGCGCCCTGCCCTCCTTTGCTACGGAGCAGGTGCTCTGCGCGGTCAACGGAATAGCTTAGCACACGACGCTCCCCATCAGAAAGGGCTTTGTGCGCACGCGCTTAACCTCTCCCGTGACACGCATTTTTCCGCAGCACAGTGCTGGCCGTAACGGCGGTCGACGCTCTCTTGATATTATTAAAAAATGGGGCCACTGTACATATGTATATTGTCATAAGGGAGGGCGACGAGAAGATGAACAGGGAACTCAAAATAAAACTTTAATAGGCGAACTATTGCAAAACGAAAAGAAAAGACGAGCGTCAAGACAGCAGAAAGCGGGCGGCGATTTAGCGGCTCAACAGGAAGCGAGTGAGAGACTGACACGACAAGGTCGCGGGCGGCTCCTTATCTACAGTGCGTCACTCTCTCGAATTTTTGGCAAGAAAGGCTCTGAGGGCCACGAGCTCGGGGCGAAAGAATGAACGGGCACTTTCGAGAACATGAAAACAGGAATAAATGATATAACCTACGTCTGGAGCAAGAATGAACGCGATTTTGTAGAAGTTCGTTACCGAGCGTTGCTTTCTCGGCCCTTCGCGCGGCCTCATCCACCCCTTTAAAAGCGCATCGTCCCGATGCAACGCGAAAGGAAAACAAAATGGCTAAAAAGTTTACGATGACACGAAATAAACATGAAGTGTCACAATACTTACGCGTGTAGTACGGCTTAAATTGAACTACCTGGACGACTTCGGGTCATGGCTGGCGGCGTCCTGATGGTCGAATTCCGTCGAGGAGTACCTCGTAGTTCAAGTCCCCCAGGCGGTGAACGACCTTGTAGGGTCCAAAGTAACGTTTTAACCGTTTCTCGTGGAGGCCGCGGCGGCGAATGGGCGTCAACACCCCACCCGGTCTCCGGGCTGCAACTCGACGTCGCGGCGATAAAGATTGCACCGGCCAGCGTCGACACGTTGTTGGTCCTTCATGCGAAGGCGGGCTGGGAGGCGTACCTCTTCCGCCCGTAGGGTGACAACCGGGGCGTCGTTGGCGCCGTTGACCGTCGGGTCGTGGGGCAGCATGGCGTCGAGCATCGTCGTCACCTTTTTGCCGTGCACCTGCTGAAAAGGTGTGAGTCCAGGTGGTTTCCTTAGCCGCCGTATTTTACGACAACTTGACGTACAGCAACACCTTGTCCCACGTCTTGTGTTCCCCGTCCACTTACATCGAGATCATCGTCGGCGATAGTCTTGTTTAGTCGCTCCGTCAGCCCGTTGGTCTAAGGGTGGTATGCCGTGCTCCGGCGGTGGTCGATGTGGATCAGGCGGAGTATCTCTTGTGTCAGTTGCCCCGTGAACGAAGAGCCTCGGTTGGTAAACGGGACTTGGGGAGTGCCGTGTCGGAGGACGATATACTCAACGAACAACTTGGCTACTTCCACAGCGGTTCCGACGGGTGTGCTTTTGTCTCGGCGTACCGGGTTAGATAATCAGATGCCACGATTATTCAACGGTTTCCTTGCGTCTGACAGTGGGAAAGGTTCCAGTACATTCATTCCAATCTGCTGAAACGGTTCAGTCGGGGGCCGGATCGGCTGCAGAAGGCCTGCCGGCCTAGTCGACGGTTTCTTCCGTCGTTGGCACTCGTGGCACGATCGTGTGTAGAAGTGGACAGTCTTCGGGACCTTGGGCCAGAAGAACTTCTCTCGGCTTCTTACGAGAGTCTTGCTGTAGCCCAGGTTACCGGATGTCGGGTCGTTTTGTCAAGCTTGAAAGATCACTTCTCGAAGGCCAGTAAGAATTACGGGAGCCACGTCAAGTTGCTATCCCCGAAGCTCGCTTTTAGCAGGATACCTCTCCTGGCGGCGAATCTTGGCAGGTCACGTGAGAAGACTCGGGGAATCGTACCCCCTCGTCCCTCGAAGTGGTCGATCAGTGCGCGCAGCTCAGGATCGTCCCGCTGGAGAGCTGCCATACCGTTACTGCTGAAAGTGATTGTCGTTGTCGTCGTCGTTGGTACAAGCCGGTAGCTGACTCGACAGGGGGCTTTAGCCGATCCACGGGCTGGAGACAAGGCGGGACGAGTGAGATAAGACATTTTTCAGTGCAGATCTTCGGCGCCCGTTTCTGGGTTTTGCAGCGTTGGCGTCGGCGTCGGCGTCAGCGCAGCCGCGCTAAATTTAGCGGGAAAGTTTACATCACATGACCTCAACACCAAAGCAAATCCCCGCTAAATTTATCGTGGAAAATGACGTAACACGAGTTGGTGTCAAGTCACCTGTGAACAAAATTCAATTTCCTTTATATACTTATCTATATGGGAAAGGTGAGGCCACGTGACCTCAACAGCAATTCAATTCCCCACTAAACGGTATTATTTGTTCGTCTATACTTGCCAGTTCCTCACGAGGAAGTTTGTGGCATCGTTCATCACATCCGCAATGAGCGGCCGAACCCTCCAGTGTTTGACCTCCGTTTTAGCTTGATAAGAGATTTTGAGGTCCTTCTCAACTCTTAGTCGTGTTATGAGTTAGAAATACCGGTCCCGCGACATGCTCTTAGTAAATACTCTTAAGAAAGATTTACTTACAGCCTAGAGACGTTCTATTAACAACGCTCCTAGAAGGAGCATAGGGTCTCTCTGGGAATACCACGATTGCTAATACCTTCCTATCATCCTCCTAGGGTTTTCTAGAAAAAACTGGCCAACAGACATCCTGAACAGATATTCTAGAGTCCACTGACCTGCTAAGGACGTCCTATAGAAAGCCCAGGCCTATGGCAGTTGTAATACAAGGTAAAGTTTAGTTTAATGCAGGATAGCCGTAGGATGTCACTATGAAATAAATAGGTTATCCGGGCATTTTTTCAAGGAAGCTCTTAGGAAGAGCTTAGAACATCCTACAGTCATAGGATGCTGATACAAAGGCAATAGAATGGTCGTCTCAGCCTCCTAGGAGGAGCCAAGGACAACGATAACTAAATTTTGTTGAGCAACCTGCTTCTAAAACAGACACAAGATATTGATTTCAAAATTCCTAGATGCTTATTAGGCAAAGCTCATTTGGTAGTCAAGTAGTGAAAGCAATTTGAAAAAATGTGAAAAAAATTAGTAAGCTGTTATGCAACTGAGAAGATTTCAAAGCAAACAAGGACAGGGTAATTCTGCAGCGAAAGCAGAAAAGTACCTGTAAAAAACGGTCAGTCGTCACAAATAAAATGAGGAGAGCGATTTATTTGAACATATTTTTATGGTTTTTAGAACGCTAACCCGCTGACAGCGTGTTTGTGGTTGTCCGTTGTTCACCCATTAGCGTTGTAAAACACCAAGAAAACAGGTCAATCGTCGCAAACCTTACAAAAAAGTGTACTTACACACTAGCTGACGTTCTACAGAAATGTGTCACTAAAAGGAGAATCGGGGTCTATCTAGGAATGCTATGAGCGCAAATACAATTCCTCTCATCCTCCTAGTGGATCTCCTATATAAAACTGGCAAACGGAGATCCTACACACATTCTAGGTCTACTGACCTGCTAAGGACGTCCTATAAGAAGCATAGGCCTATCGGCAGTTCTAATACCAGATGACGTCCAGTTGTACGTAGGATAACCGTAGGATGTTGCTACAAGAAAAATAGGATGTCCGTGGCATATGTTTTATAGGAGGCTCTTACGAAGAGCCTAGGACGTCCACAGCCACAATTCCATAGGATGCTGCTACAAGGGTAATAGAACAGTAGTCCTAGGCTGCTAGGAGGACCCTAGGACGACCTTAAATCAATTTAATAGAGCAAGGTGCTGCTAAAACAGACACAAGAGATTGATTTCAAATCTTCTAGAAGTTTAATACACATTATCTATTCTGTAGACAAGTACAAACGTGACAAGCGATCTGTGAAATGTGAAGAGATACTACTAAGCTGTTATACAACTGGAAAGATTTGCAAAGCACACAGAAACCGGGGTAATTGCTATAGGTATTCCAGAAAGAGTACCAGAAAAAAACGGTCAATCATCACCAAGAAGAGATTGCAGTGTACTTAGAATAAACTTTCCGAATTTCAAAAATATAATCCGAGATCGTATGTCGACGCGGCATGCACGAAACCACGCAAACACGAAAACGAAACAGGAAAGGACATTCATGAAGATTTAACACAATGTGGCACAAGCTGTCATTTGCCGAACCGAACACTAAACGCAACACAATAATTTATTTGGGTCTCTTCGGACAAATCAGCTTGTTGCCGATATACGTGCGTATAACGTATCGGGCCCTGATAGCTTTGGTACGTGTACTTCGAATCCGCGACTATGTACGATTTACACCGATATACACGACAGTTCGCAGGCCACAGCACACATGAAACTGGGTCAGCAAGCAGGAATTCCAGGATTGGAAACCGCTACTGCGTCATCCGTCATTCTTTTACTACGTGATCACGCTCCTGCCGTTACCCGCGCGCAAAGAGCGGAGTCAAGTGATAATAAGCAAATGGTTGATTGGTCCGGCGAAGGCGCAGCTTCTACCACGCTATCAGTTTAGGAAAAAGAGAGAGAGAAAGAGAACGAGTAGGAAAGCAGGAGATGCTTCAAGGTCAGAACGGGGTGCGCTGACAAAATGGCTAATATTTAAGGGGCATCCCAACAATAAACACGAAGAGGATTTGTCACTTGTATCCTCTTGCATGTTTGTCTCTAAGTTGATAGTGCAGTGTATGCTATGTGCGTGGCCTTGCTGGCCTTGAGGCAGATGCCGTGCTCTGCCTTATCACCAGCTTGGAGACTGTAGTCATGTGACCGTAACCGGAGACACGATTGGCCTAAAACACGCATAGCGTCTACTCTGCAGTCAATACCGAGTGAATAGGACAGCTACAAGAAGGCTAGTTTTTGGAGTTCCAAATAAACTGCCCAACCCAAAAGTGACCCCAAAACGGGAAGTTTCAAGATCCTATATTTTACGCCGTATAACCCACATCATAAATTGACATGCAGAATTAACCGCGACTTCTTTCTGCTGCAAGATGTCCAGAAGAATATATGCACCGTAAAATACCGCGGAAGCGCCCACTTCGTTGAAGCGCCACTCAAAGGCGCTTGAAAATTCTGCAAATTATACATGGGAATCTTAGCATCTTTGTGTCATTTCTGATTACATGCTTTAAAAATGGTGACATGTGTTTGCTACCTGTACACGGACCTTCCAAAAAAAATTGCTGTTATCAGCGAGCTGCGAAATCTATGGCGCTGCTAAATTCTGGGAAATCTTTTTTTTCATTCATAAGTTCAGTTTATATCGCTGCCATCAATAAACAACCTCTGCGCACCCCGGTGACAACACCTGGTAGAGCTGTAGGAATCGAAAAATGCTCAGCAAACAGCTTTAGTATCTCAGATTAAAAAAAAATCAAAAACACTCTGCAGTCGCTGATTTGTTGGAATTCGTATAAATTGGGGGGTGATATGACGTCCGTAGCGTGGCGCGTGCAAAACGATCAAGAAGTGATTTTGTTAGGGTATGTCCAAGCAAAACGTGTTTAAGAAAAGAAAATGAAGACGTCTGTCTCGGTTAACGACACTGTTGTTAAAGTTAAACTAGCAAGCGTTTTGTTTACTTTCGTTTAACCAAATATCCTACATTCTTGTTCCATTTACCTTCTTGAGGAAACATAATTTACAGTGTTTAATTGTGCCGCTGGCGCGGTAAGTAATAGAGGTGCCAAACAATGATGGTATTAATTATGCATCACAATGTCAAAACTGGATGCCGGCGTGGGCACGATCTGGGTTTTTATAGTTACAAAAACAGTGCATAACTTTCTTTGCTATCAATCTAGCTCACACTCATGTGACTTTAGCTCACAGGATAGAAAAAAGTATGATGTCCCTTAACTCCACCAGAGCTGCGATGTCCACAGACTCGCCCAATGCTAGGATCTGCATAGACTCGCCTAATTCTGGGATGTCCCTGGCGGGATATTAGAAAGTAATAAGAAACGCTTCCAAAGTTAGGAGGTCTATAGAACGTTGACGCGTGATGCAATGGACGTCCTAGTTACCGTTGATGGCAATTCAAGAGTGACTAAACAGGAAGTCAACTGTCCATAGAAATCCACCCTCTACCATAAAATTGACACACAGGCAATAGTACGGAAGTAGCCAGTCCATAGAACGTCAAGTTCGATTTTGTAGGGGTAGTGACATCCTCGTTCTTTTCATCCAATACATTTTGATTCGAGGATAGCCCAGACAAAACATCGTGACTGAGATGCCGAAAAACATTTAATTTAACAAACTCAGTTGCAGACGTGTTAAGGATATTTCCTGGCTCGGCCACTTCTTTGGTATTCATTGCCATTGACATCATTTCATACACTTCGTCAGTGACGCACTGCTGAAAATATTCTTATAGCCTCCAGTGAACGCTTTTGTATACGTCGTCCGGAACGGCTTATTCAGGACAAATAAGAGCTGAAAGCAGCATCGTACAAGGTCTTGCAAATGTGCTACCAGACCTTACGAGCACACAGCAAATCCCATTGTAAGGGTAACAAATCGTGGCAAAGCTAGCAGTTCAGACAAAAACAGTGGTCAGAAAAAAATATTGCTGAAAGTGTTGAGCGTGAAGAAAGCTGGACACAAATTAGAACAGATACAATGCTTAAACCGTCTCGCACCTTAAAATAGGTTGTAAACAGCTCTTAATCAGGAAGTCAATCTTTATGTCTCTTTTCATATTATGCATTTACCGATAGCGGTTATATCTCACTTCTCACTTGCTTTTCACAAGTACTTTCTTTTTCGCAGCAGTAGAGTGGCCTATTGCTCTTCTGTCATTACTGCTGCTCTCTGCAGACCGAGGCCCATCTTCAACAGAAACCAACGGAGCGTCGTATCCAACGGTGCCTTCATCATGCTCGGAAAATGCGATGTCAGACGTTTGGCCTTGTGAATTTAGCTCAAATATTTTGTCAGCATCGCTTCTCTGATGCGTGGTCTATTTTCTAAACCAATCCCCATAAACAAATCGCGCTTGCAAGAGTGCAAAAACGCATCCTTTTGTACTACACACGTGAGTAACCTAAGGTTACGTTGCGCAAGTAAACTGGGCATTCCATCTTATTGTCATGTTTATTGGACATCGCAATTTCAAAGCCGTCAGACCAAACCAACAAAGATGAAAACCGACTTTGCAGCTATGTGTGTACCCTAAATACCGATATGTAATCTCCGAATGGAAACTATAAAATTTCATGAGGAAATTGGCGAAAACGGTATTTTGCGTCCGCCGCCGTAAAACATATTTGAAGTGAAAGCCGCCATTTTACAAGTCTCTACAACACCCGCCGGAGGACTGATTTTTCCTTCAGTTTGCAGACGGCCCAACTCGGTGTTCAAAATATTGGATGTCGGGTTTCCACGACGACAAAATTGATAGTGTTTATGTCGGCGCTTAGAGTCTTGTCCTATATAAAGGACAAAGTTTCAATCGCTATTCTCCATTCAATGTAAACCTTCTAAGTCGCTTCCTACGACTTCCCCATGGGGGTACATTTCACAAAACAGCGAGCGGAAATGATTTCCTGGGGGTTCCACTATTTATTTTTGCTTTTATAATAAAATACACATTCATAATGCAGGTAATAGGAAAATAAAATATTGTTTTTGTATACGGAATAAAAAAAACAGATATACAAGATTTGTCAATTAGAATGCACCAAGCCTTAAAAACGCTGTGCGCACTAAACACCACGCTCACATGATTGATTGTTATTAGCGAGCGTCATCAAAAAGGGCCAGCAGTGTTTTTGGCGTGATTAGTTAGTATGAATTAAATACTCTCGCCCTTGTGAACACGCTTCATAACGACATCTAGTTGGTCGTAATCCACCTACTCTCAAGTATCTAAAGTGCATTTTATGTGCTATACAACTACATTTTAGGCAAGCACAAGACTTACACGTAAAACATTTAAAATTTCTATGAAACACGACCTTTGCGTAATCTAACTATCTTTTATTTTGTGTATTTAATATACTGCCACGAGTGACAGGTGAAACACAACATACCTGAGGAAACTGAAAAGTTTATTGGGGCGAACTCGTGCTCGCAACAAACGTGAACAAAATATAACAACAGAGCGTCGCGGGCGTCGAAGTCGGCGTAACAGCAGGATCGAACGCTGGGGTGAAACTCGACTCCGGCTTGCCACGCGAAGCCTCCTTTTGTACACGCGTGGACTTCTGGGACATTCAGCATAGACGGTTCGGTGCGTAGAACATTCTAACCTCGAATCAGTAAGACGGTTCTCCAATTTACCAGAATATCACATCACAGAGTCCCCACACAAATGTGTTGCCGCCGCCAGGAATCGAACCCTAGCCTTCTTCATGGAAGGCAAGCGCGATAATCGTTTGGCCACGGGCGTGCTGCCTACTTAGCCAACTGCGCGCGCAGCGTTATTCCCCTCTTTGTAAAACGCATCGTCTCGACGCAGCACAAAGCGAAACCACGTATCCACAACAAAATGACAGCTCACTCGCGAGCCACTGTTCACAGTTCACTCGACGACGAGAGTGGAAAGTTCTTTCGTTCGTAATACGGTCTTCCAGCCGGACGACGTCCACCACTCTCCTGGTCGCGGCTGACATCTTGCTGATAATGGCCATGCTCCGTCAGGAAGAAATTTCGTAGTTCAGATCTCTGAGGCGCTCGGATGATATTGTAAGACCCAAATTAGCGCTTCAGCAGTATTTGGCTGAGACCTCGGCGACGAATCGGCGTCCACACCCACGCTTGTCTCCGGGCTGGAAGTGGACGGCGCGGCGACGAAGATTGTACCGGCGAGCGTGGACACGCTGCTGATCGTGGGTTCAAAGGCGGGCTGGTTGAAGTGCTCTTCTGCTCTCTGACTGACCGCATGGGCATCGTCGCTTCCGTCATTTACTGGCTCACGGGGCAGCAACACGTCGAGCAGGGTCGTCACTTTTCTGTCATTCACAAAGTCAAAAGATGTACAATCGTCTTTGTTTTGTTTTAACAGCGGTGTTGTAGGCGAACGTGATGTATCGTAACACCTCCTCGCACGTCCTATGTTTTACGTTGACGTGCATGAACATCATATCGGCGATCGTCTTGTTGAGCCGCTCCGTTAGCACGTTGGTCAGCGGATGGTATACGATGGCCCGACGATGGCTGGTGGGGCTGAGCCGAAGGATCTTTTGCGTCAGCTGGGACAAGAACAATGACCCGCGGTCGGTTATCAAGATTTCGGGGGCGCCATATCGAAGGAGAATAGACTCGACGAAAAACTGGGCGACTTCCACCGCCGTGCCTGACCGAAGGGCTTTCGTCTCCGCGTACTGGGTGAGGTAATCTGTAGCAACGATTATCCAGCGGTTCCCCGACGTCGACGGCGGGAAGGTCCAAGCAAATTCATTCCAATCTGTTGGAATGGCGTAGTTGGGGCCTGATATCCGTTGCAGGAATCCCGCAGGTGTCGTTGGAGGCTTCTTACGCCGTTGGCACTCGTGACATGACCGTGTGTACAGATGAACAGTCTTTGGAAGTTTCGGCCATACTACCTGTCACGAATTCGGGCAAGGGTCCTGCTGTAGCCGAGATGTCAAGACGTTGGGTCGTCGTGGAACAGCTAAAAATTTCTTCTCGGAGGCTGGTAGGGACAACCGGTAGCCAGGGCAGTTTTGCTGGTTCCGAAGTTGTATCTGAAAAGCACACCTCGCCGCAAGACAGAGCTCGATAGGTCCCGAGAAACGACACGTGGGACTGAGCCTCCTTGACCTTCGTGGGGGTCGATCACGGAGCGAAGTTCCATGTCGTCTCGTTGAAGTGCCCTCATGCGGGTAGTGTTAACTACGCCAAGAAAACGGGCGTCGTCATCGTCGTCGGCGCCGGCAACGGGAGGCTCAACTGGAACCCTAGACAAACAGTCAGTGTCATAATGCTTGCGGCCGGACTTATGCACACTGGTTAAGTCGAATTCCTGCAGTGGAAGACTCCAGGCAGCGAGGCGTCCTGACGGATCCTTAAGGTTTGCAAGCCAGCAGAGGGCGTGGTTGTCTGTGACCACGCGGAACGGGTTACCGTACAAGTACGGACGGAACTTGGTTATCGCTCAGACCACAGCAAAACATTCCTTGTCGGTCGTTAAATAATTTTGTTCTGCCTTGAGACAACGCCGGCTTTTGTACGCGATTACACTCTCTGCTTCGTCTTGTCGCTGAACGAGTACCGCACCGAGACCGGTATTGCTGGCGTCCGTCGCGAATTTTTCTTCTCCTCCGATGGATCAAAATGCCCGAGGATGGGGGACGACTGGAGCCGTCGCTTGAGTTGCGTTGAACGCTTGTTCTTGCTCCTCTCTCTACTGGAACTGCACGTCGACCTACGTCAGATGCGTCAGCGGTGCAGAAATGTGTGCCAAAGCTACGAACGAAACGTCTGTAACAGTGAGGCGCACAGCACAAAGAATTTTCGGACAGCTTTCTCGTCTGATGGCTTCGGGAGTCGGTAAAAGCGGACGTCTTTGCAGGATCAGGGCTTACACCCCGAGCACTCACGACGTGGCCCAGAATTTCAGCTCGCACCATATGCGAGACCGACACTTGAAAGGTTTGAGTGTCAGCCCTGCAGTCTTGATAGGCCTGTAGCACGGTTCGCAGTCGTCTGAGGTGCTCATCGAAACCGCTTCCGAATACCACGGAACGGGTATTCGCAGCAGGTCGGAGGAAGACGGTTCGAACAAGAGGTAGCCAAAGCATGTTTTGGGAACTTCAAGACAAGAGAAGTGACATAAATGAGCTACAAAATAAAACCAGTTAAATCTCCGGGTGCCGTCATCGCGCCATGCACGGTACGCCATTAAAGCTATCTTTATCGTCCGGACATTTTCCTGCAAGTATAAGTTGGCGAAAGTCGCAGTTATATATAAAGGTAGCCAATAAGCACATTATAAGTAATTATAGGCATATTTCCGTGCTGCTTGTTTTCCAAGGTACTTGAAAAAATTATTTTTCGCCCCTCGACAACTTTTTTGGAAAACACTGTGTGTTTACAGACCCCCAGCTCGGTTTTCGTAAGGTAAATCTACAGAGGCAGCATAGTTATTTAAAAAAAGTATTATTTCACAAAACATAGAAGAAGGCTCATTACTTGAGGAGTATATTTATTAATTTTTAGCAAAGCGTTTGATGTCCTAAACCACAAATTTTACTTCAAGAAATCAAATCGTTACGGTGTCACCTTGACACATGCTTTGCAGATCTAATTCATAATCGTAAACAGTGTGTTGTTCTCAATG